>JAJAGP010000420.1:33346-60536 GCA_025084515.1 Ancistrus triradiatus | reverse complement strand
TCACAAACCTTTAAGCACCACTGTATATAATTATTTATCAGTCTCTTTATGAAGATAGCAACAGAAAACTATAAGCAATTTGTACACAAAAACATAAAAAACCCCTAAATTTTCAGATCAAGTCAACTGCCAGATGCTGGTATTGTTCAAGCGTAAGGGGATGTCAAACTTAAAACTTAAGCTGTTTTTTTCTGTTTTTTAATGCTGCATACAAATTCTGGTTTTCTAATAAAGAGACTGATAAATAATTACAGTACATATGATCATTGTACTGTTGCTAAAACAACACATCTAATGGTGACCTAATACTTTTGCACAGTGCTGTACATAATCATTTATTAAATGTCACATGAAGCAAAATCGAAAGTGTACACAAAGCAGCCAAAACAACCCCAGACACCCAACAGTTATTACTCCACCACAGTCTTTAAAGCACTTCATCTTTAGCCAATATTCAGACAGTTCCTGCTTTGAATCATGACTGTGTGTCAGACGAGGTGTCTTATCTGGAGTGCTTTGTTTGTTTTGTTTGCGTGAGTAATGCTACGCTTCGCCCTGTTCTGTTTGTACGTGTACCTCTTGCCCGAGGCGGCCCTCTGAGCTTGGATGCCCGCTCCACCTTCCCCACCCCTCGGTGTTTCACAATGGCACGGCTTAACGAGCGCCTCGGCGTGCCAAGACGTCCCAGCGATGTGCCATGTGAACACCCCTTTCAAGCGTGTGCCCCCAAGCCAGTTCGTGCGTGAGCCTTGGTATGAAGGCGACGTGTCTGTGCAAAGGGTAGCTCTCCAAACACCCACCCTGGCATTAGGGGTGTTTGGTCAGGCTGATCCAGGAGATCTAGAGTGTCATCGAAGTAATCAGACTCAGCATTCCTGTGAATGAGAAGTTAATGAAGGCCTGGATGTTGATGGACAAGATGTCCGGTGTCACCCAGAGGAACATGGGTTTGTTCCTGAACAAGGTTCCTCTGAATATCTCTAATGCCAGTGTCTCAGGGAGTCTTTCCTTCAAATATAAACTATATTATCATATCGGCTATGCATTGAGTCCTCTGAAGGTCTGTATGTGGGGAGGTTTTCCTTGCCACTGTCACATCTGGCTGCTCATTTCTTAAGCGTCGAGAGTGCTTGAGCTCCTATGATTTTATATGGTTGAACACTTAATAACGAGCTTTATTTCCTTTCGCAGATGAGCGGGATCGAGTGCAGAAAAAGACTTTCACAAAATGGGTGAACAAGCACCTGATTAAGGTAAGTCATCTTGGTTTGACTTCCTGTAGTGTCTCCTCCAGTTCCCTTGTATCCTCTGCTTGTATACTCTATATACTTATTAACTTATCTTGCTCATTCACACATTTTCCATATCCGTGGATTGCTTAACAAGCATTCTTACGTAGTCATTATCTATTTCGCAACGAGCGCATACCTTATAAACGAAGGGCGTTTCACACAACTCACTCTGTCAGAGTTCAGTACACGTGGGCGAGTCCGTAAGCTGTTTATGAACCTGGGTCCTGACTGAAGAACTGACCTATGGTGAAAGTGATGGACTTGGATTAAGCTCCAGCTCAACCAGGGTATGGACCGTACCAAATGAATGAATTACGAATGAACAGTGAATGAATGCATTTTTTTTTCTTATGCAAATATTTAGGTGCCCCTTTTGAGTAAAAATGTATTTTAACCCTAAGCCTAGAAATATTATTGCATAATCTTAAAACTTAAAAGTTCACATACATTTGTGCACAGGATTCCAGGAGATCCAGTACTGTTTTATAAGGTCCTGGAGCTTCATTCACGTTAATGATTAAGGTGCAGGAATATCTCATATTTAATATTTAATATAATTAGGTATTAATGATTTAATATCTAATTTTTCATGGTGCCTTAACTCATGACTCATTAATCAAACATTAATACAGTCACTACATTAGTATACACTCCCAATTTTATTATGGGAATCGGATAATACACATTCAGCAGAAAGCATATTCTGAATTTGAATACGCAGACGATGGGAATCCAAGCAGCAGCACCAATGGACTTTACTTTCAATACATTATTCAAAACATTACATGATTTTGGCCACATGTAGGGTAATGTTAGTAATTTAAATTATATAATATTTAAGAAAGGCCACCCTATGATATATACAGTACAGTCGGAATTCGAACATTTACATTTATGTCATTTATCCAGAACGACTTACAACTTACAAAATCTTACAGTCCAAGCAATTGTGGGTTAAGGGCCTTGCTCAAGGACCCAACAGTGGCAGCTTGGCAGAGGTGGGATTAGAACCCTGGACCTTCTGATCCATAGTCCAGTAGCTTAACCGCTAAGCCATCAAATGTTTCTTTATTTGAACAATTCAGACAATTCAGTTTGAATTTTTTTTTACGCCTAAGTGTTATAGGAAGAAACCTTGTGAGGACCAAGACTCAAAAAGGGACCCAACCTCCTTGGGCGGCGTAGATGATAAATCTAAGAGCGAAACTAAAGTCATGGAGTCATAGTTAAAATAAAACGTAAAATATGCACATCGGCATTAAGTGGCCCGGGTACGATGGGGCTGGAGCTGATGACGGAAGCAGCTTGAGTGAAGCTCCAGCAGAAGAACATCATGTGTGGGGCTGGAACTGGTACCGGAACACATCTCGGAGAGAAAACAGAAAATGTATTATTTATTGATTTAAGAGCACAGTGTCTATTAACACTCCTGATGCCATGTGTATCATGACCCACCGGCAGCATTAGCTATAGCAACATACTAGAAAGAGAAGAAACTGTAGTAACACATCACGATGGCATCACATGGGACATTGGCAACCCCAGGATGCAAAGACGCCAAACCAACCTCTCTGATCACCATAAGACTCTGACAACTATGAACCCCCAGCTCTGCCCTTATTCTAAGGAGGATCACGAAGTCATGATCAACGAGGACCAAGCCCAGTCATTATTAGGACTTCACCGAAACCATCCAAAAGTGAACTGGTTCAAAATATCTGGCTGAATGAGATTTGACACCTGTGCTGTATCTTGGTTTTGAGTTGGACCATGAGAAAAAACCATGAGAAGATGCGCATTACCTGCAAAGCTGAGATCAGCTGGAAGCAGAACGTCAGGGTGAAACACTGCTGCAGCTCAGCAATCAAGAGATTATGGGATGAAGCCTGAAGGAAAACTTGTGCAAGTTTTAGACACAGGGCTGGATGAATGTCCATGAGAAGGTGAAGCAGAAAATGTGCTGTGGTGTAGACTGCAATTTGAAGTACAGTATAATATAAATGAATGACAGAAGAAGCGCAAGTTGTGGAGGCAATATGTAATTTGCAACTACATCTAGGGTTGCCAGATCTGAATCTTAGATATACTGAATTGCAGATCTTAAATGAACTCATATTTTTATAAAATATAAAAATGAATAAACCACTTGAATGCAAATAAATAGGATTTAGAGAAGACCGTATGCATGGCTGTGGGTTTGACAAAAGTCTTGGGCCACCATTAGACTAGATTTGCCATTGTTTTAGCACTGGTATAATGACCATATATAATTATTTCCAAGTCTCTTTATTAGAATACAACCAGAAAATGCAGGAAATGTGTATACAGTATTAAAGACTGAAATAAATAAGAAAAAACAGCTGCTATAGTGACAAGTATTTAGTGTGACCTCCTCGTACACTTGAGCAATAGCTTCATCAGGATGCCCAGTTGACCCTTGTTGATTAGGAATGTTTTTTTTTGAAAGGGTAGCAGCCAAGAAACTTTTTTTGGTAGGCAAAAATATTCTAAAGCTCACAAAGATTTGAATGAAAATCAGTGGAAAGGAGTATTATGGAGTGACGAATCCAAGTTTGAAATATTTGATCCAGTTGTCGACAATATGCTATATATGGTCATTACTCCATTACTAAAACAATACATCTAATGGTGGCCTAAGACTTTAGCACAGTCCTGTACATTAATCTGTTGTTTGGAAAATGTCTAACTCTCAGCCTGCAAGAGAAGACAACACGATTCTCTTGAGACAAAAAGAAAGAAAACAAGACAAATCGCTTCCCTGACAAATTTCATTTCTGTTGAAAATTGTACACGATAACGAGTAGTCTGGTCAGACTGGTTAGAGAAATGGCTGGCATGTACCAAAATGGCGCACGTCATTTACCAAATCCGTTGCAAATTAAGAGGGAATGGCAAAACGTTTCCGTTTCTACCAGCCAGGATTCTCTCGAAAAATAAAGCAGTCCATTCATTACGCCGAAAGAAAGAGCACTGGCAGCACAAAAGCCTATTCTGCAGTGTAAAGCCATCCTCTGCACTCGACTGCAGACTGCTTTGAGAGTTCTTGGCAGTGTGGAAGTGACGGTGAGTCACAGACATCTGGATTTGTTTCGCTGCAACTGCAGAGGCAGACTGGCCCCCGGTAGCATGGTGTTAGGCTGCGGGTGGCTGTCCGTCTGCCGGGACGAGCAGCAACACTCGGCGCGTTCAGCTATATGACATTCATTTAAAGAATGCCGCTGGCACGATAGCGATCTGTAAATGGGTAGTGAAAACAGTCTGTGACTAAACAGCAAACTGGTTGTCATGGCAACAGAGCTGGATTTACTTCAGTTGAAAACAGCTTGCTGGCAGGACTATGGAAAGATCTCAAAGATCTATGGATTTAGATGTAGCTTGCTTATTTTTTTCTCCAGTCCAAGCAAGAAAGGCAGGTCAGAAATGTGTAGAGTTACTAAAACATTTATGAATTCGTTCAATATCGAAGTTATAATAAGATACGATCAATGGTTAATGGTGCCCTTTTAGAGACTTTAGCTTTCTGAAACAGTGCCCTGTTCACTATATAGTGAACTTTTTGTAGTTCCCATAGGCGTGTCTTGCCCATTTTGTCTCTGAAAGGCTGAAAAATAGTTAAAGCAATAATAATAAACATAAATATATATTCAGCAGAAACCGTACTCTGGATTTTTAATTTTCCGAGCAAGCAATACATAGTATACGCAGTACTCTCCCACATTCGGATGAGGAAGTCAGCAGTGCGAGACACAGGGAGTCACGTGATGAGTGCTGGGAAATGTAGTGAGGAAAATCCGTGGTCGCGCAATAATAATTTTTCACTTTCAATACATTATTCAATAAATTAAATGACATATCTACGTTAATGACTTCGCCCAACTGTAGGTTAATATGTGTTGTAAATGCACTACACACTACAGTACTCTCCATCACTGCACTGTGTGACATGGGGACTCATGGCGAGAGTGATGAAAGCTGGGAAATGTAGTGAGGAAAAGCTGTGGTTGTGTTTTAAATGTGTTTAATATAGGCAGCACCTTGATATATACAGTATATGTAAAACCTTTACGATAAATTCAGCTTCCAATGGATTTGTCGGGACGTATCCCCATTGTAAATCGACAGGTTTAAACATAATATTTTAACAACAAAAACACACAGCTATGATACACATTCTCTCTCTTTCACAAATGTTGGAATGATAGTCCACAATTTTCTGTCCAACAAAAGGAGGGGCTGGCCACCTTGGCTCACTGGGTCCGATGACTCACTGACAGCTTTCTTAATTACGAAACAGCAGACACCCCCAAAAAGCTAGTGCAGGACAGTGGCATTGACAACGCAAAACAACACAACATCCTTTAACAGAATGATACTTTTTAATGGCAAGTATTCATTTGATTACAAATACTGTGTGCTAGCTCTTATCTTATGCACTGAATATTGTACTAGATGGATGACATGACATTTTTGTGTTCATGCGATGCAGTTACTGTCACACAGCAATGAGCAAAGTTGTATAAAGTAGTGCCTAAAGTAGCAATACCTTCCCAATATCTGTTCCCTATAATAGTGCACTATATAGCGATCTAGCTTTTTGAATGAAAGGAATAGCGATTACACACAGCAAGGGTGAAATCCCAAATAAGACTGTCTACTAAAGGAGGACATCCAGTACTGTTGCTACACTCCCAAGGATGTTCAGCTTTCTGGAACTGGCTGCTGTCCACATGTGGTTGCAAAAGACCATCTGGATGTTCTGAAAGGCTGTTCTGTGGACAGATGTGACACATTTTGAAGAAAACCAACAATGAAAACCAACACCAAAACCTTGTCCCAGTTGTGAAGCATGGTGAAGGAGCATCAAGGTTTAAGACTACATTGGGTCCGTTTAGACTTGATTGAGATGTTGAGACACACTTAACTTGATGTGCCAAGTCTAAAATCTTCTTATCGAAGCCTGATCAGCAGCTACAGTCAACATTATTGATGCTTAATGGAGTTTGTAAAGACATTAAATACAAGGGTTCACATATCTATTACAACCTGGACTTTAAATGTGTAATCGTTATCCATAATGACCTATATTCATGTGCAGATATGAGATGTACACATGTCTGTGTGTCATTAGCTCAAGCAGATTGTGTTTACCTAGTGTAATGGCATGGACGAAGTTCATTTCATGCTCTATGAAGAAATCCATTGGGCTTAACAAAGCTTTATAGCTGTTGTAAATCCGCTGGCATCCCCCCAGGCTAGATAAGGAGGAGTTATAGATTTATAGTTCTTACTAGAAAACAAAAGCACTAGTTTGGATGGTGCTGAGTTGGAGGGACGGCTGGAGAACAGCCAGCTGGTGCTAGCTCAGCGCATGTGTTGTTTATTATATACATGCGAACTTGACATGGATCAGAGAATAAAGATTATTTATGCTAAGGCAATGAATGGGTTTTTCATTTAGGTGATATGGGTGCTCTCCCCAGCTTTTAATTCAACACAAAAGGATGTGTAACCTTACCACAGCAGCAGGCCTATTGCCGAGTGCTGATGGACAGGTTTTTATTAAGGGTGTGAAAACACAGACTTTGTTGACAGATAAGCGAGCGAAAAAAAGCCTCCGTCCTCACACCTCATCATTTCCTATTTAGCTAATGTCCCGGTGGTTTAAATAACACGGCAGTGGAACAACTTAGGTAACGCTAAATTATTAGACATAGCAACAGTGACCTCTAGAGGTCAGGAAAGGATATAGCAGTTAATCGTTGTTATGTGATTCTTGCCGTTTTTATAATTTTTCGTAGTTCACCACAGAAATGCACTCTAAAGACTGCAGAAAAAAACAACGTCGAGTATCTAACAGGATTTAAACTTTACTTTTGTCCATGAAAAGTCTCTTGAATTGTCGGAGTCTAGATAAACCATCCCAAATCACTTCGATTGAGCATTGAGATGTTTCTTCTACACCTATGGAATTAGGAATGAACAATATATTTGGACATTCATAGTCACAACAGTTAAATTGGGTTAGGAAAGTCAGTAATGTTATGCTAAATCATTATCACAGCCCCTTCGGAGGTAGCAGATGGCTAATCCTAGCGGTTCCTTCATGCTAGCTAATTGAAGAATTATCAAAATGCATCCTTCTTCAGTTCATCCTTCACCAGTAAAACTACGTACTTAGATGTTCCAAACACCACAAGAAGTAACTTTTAGCTAGTTTGACAAGCTTTTGTGTAAATTCTTGCACTTCTAGCAAATGTCTAGCAAAATATAGCACTAGTTCTGATCCTCCTTATATCTTCTAAACCCAATGGTAGAGTACAATTGATTTGGGCTGGTGTAAAAACAAAAATATTGTCACAACTATTGCGGTGGGATTTTCCCCACAGTTTCATTCAGGCTCACTCAATCATTCATTCACAGAAAAGTAACTTTTAACATTGAACTTCAGTAATAACAGAAATATAATGCATAGAGTTCAGTCAGATGTGATTAGAAGCAGCTGAAACATGTTTGGGCACCCCTGGTCAAATGACGTGTTGGTTTTCTAAATAAGTTACGTTCTGCAGCATAAGAACTTGACTGTGATAGGACAAGTCAGTTATTTTGGGGCTCCTTACAAAAGCACTAGTGAATAGCATGTGGAATTTTTTTATTTTTTCCAATATGCTTTAAAAGGTATGCATCAGAATTAGCACCGATATGTCATATTCAAGTTTGCTTTCTGAAAAGCTTGTTTTTACTTCTTTTCTGTTAGAAATTGAATGAAAAGTCAATTTAACAGAATATCCAATACTTTTGTGGTACTAAATCCATCTTAAAATTCATTTTAAGGGAAATTCTATAAACCTACAGAAATGAGTTCAATCGTTTTCCAGAGAACTCAACACTTTCGCTTCTTCACAGTGCCTGGGGCAGACATAGGTACAGTTTTGTTTTTCTTTTTTTTTTCCTGACCATAAATTGTACTTGCTTCTGGAATGTGAGGAGAAGTTCAGCAAATATGACTGAAAATCACTGAGCCTCATTCATGAGTCATTTTAATTAAACTTGCAGCCTAAGGTGCTGGTCGTTATAGGTTTAGAATTTGCTGAAATCCCCCAAAACAGGCTTCTCCTTTATTTATTTTAGGTGATATTTATGAGAATTGGCTCTCATTCTAAAAAGAGAAGATCCACAAGCCGTAACGACTTCTCTTCCATGTTGTGTATTGTGACCACGAATCAGTGCAGTCTACCATAAAACTGTGCAACTCAGAACAAGTTGCTCTCAGAACATTTACATTTGTGTAATTTAGCAGACGCCCTTATCCAGAGCGACTTAGAATTGATACAGTCTTACAATCCAAGCAATTGTGGGTTAAGGGCCTTGCTCAAGGACCCAACAGTGGCAGCTTGGCAGAGGTGGGATTTGAACCCTGGACCTTGTGGTCCATAGTCCATTGATTTGTGATTCATTCTTCAGTCATCAAAGATGGCTGAGTGAGAAACACTAAACTCTTTGGTGTACATAGACCAGTTTGAGATAGCATTCATTTGTGACAAGGTACATCATCAGTAGCCATTAGAAGGTGCACATGGTTTGCAACAATACTCAAATGCTCAAAGGCATTTGAGCCATTCTCAGTTGGTGTTAAAGGACCTCAGTTTCCATCAATAAAACTCTCTGTCCATTAAAGTCCAGTTTCAATGAACCTGTGCCCACAGTAACCTCTGTTCTCAACTGACGTGAAAGGAACTTGATGAACTTGGTGGTCTGGCCAATCTCATTTGATCTCGCAATAGCAAGGTGTTCTCGTCCACACAACTGCAGCTCACTGGATATTTGTATAGTTGTAATTGTCTTTCTTTTATCAGAAGTGTACTTGTTCATCATAAGCTTATTGCTATTCTTTCACTTCTTTCATACATATTCCTTCTGATTTTATTTCTCTTTGCTCATCCTGTGCAGCACTGGAGAGCAGAGGTAGGTAAACATCTGCACACAGGCCCCAGCAGGACTGGAATCTGCTCCACTTGAATTGTGCATGCATTCCCGCTTGCCCTAAAGGCTGACAAACTCTCAGAGCTTCTTATGCTGGCACTGATGAAGTATGAAGAATGCGGTTTTGTACCTGAACCACAGTCAAACTGCTGCTAGCTTTTTATGAGCTTAATAAATGCCTCAGCATAAGAAGTCCACCCATCTTTCACTCTCCCATCACTTGGTGTGTGTTAATACCCTGCACTGCAGCACCTACCCCATTTGTGCAGCACTGTGTGTTTCAATGATCTAAAATTGTAAAGCTGCTTAGAGACAGTGCTCCATTGTAAAAAGCACTATATAAACAAATCTGACTTGGCTTGTAGAAGCTGTATGTTCTGGTGTTATTCTAATAAAGAGACTGAGAAATAATTCTATATGGTCATGATACTGTTTGATACTGTCTAATGGTGCCAAAAGACTTTTACTCAGTATTGTTTTCATAGGTGTATAAAGATGGTTGTTAAAGAGGTGTGTTAGCATAATTAGTGTCCTTTAGCATTTATTCTTGTAAGATTTATCCTCTAAATCACATCAACTATTGCCTCCTGGTGGGTTAGTAGATATGACTGGGCGTTGGCTCATATGATTCGGCTGAATCTGCCTTTGCGACAACTGGTGGATTGAAATGGGAAGCATAATATGTTCCTCCATGTTCATTCTGCCCATAGAAGTCCATGATATTTAGTGTATGGAGGCACATGCTGGCCTGCAGCTCGCATTGCTTAGTGTAGGGCTAAGGATTTATGAATATCCAAATTTGGTGGTGATGGGGGGGTGGGCTAAGAAGGCTGTAATATTTGTGTTTATGCTCTAGATGACAATGCTTATATTTCCCATGCTCTGTCTACCCCCAGACACAGCGCCACGTGGGCGATCTGTATGAAGACCTGCGAGATGGACATAACCTGATCTCTCTGCTGGAGGTGCTCTCCGGGGAGACCCTGGTGAGTCTCAGTGTACTTCAGTGTCTGTTCAATGTCTGCAGCCCAACTAGTCAAGCAGCACTAACCCTTGACCCAGATTGTCTCACCCGAATCTTGACGTGAAGCTGAAGTACTTAGGCTCGCTGATCTTAGACTGATCTTTGAGTAATCTTCAGAAGAAATTCTGAGCATTGGACTATGAAGATGTTTCCAATGGACTGATTAGGGCATATTCTTATTATCTTAAAATAATGAATGACATCTTAAGTTCTATGTGTAATAACGATTCACACCCAAAACACTGGGTTTCAGATGTTCTTCTGCTTTTCCTCCTGGCCGTAACACATTACCCTCACACTCTTTCTCTCATTGAACTGTGTGGCACCTGTGTGACTCCTGATCTTCCTTCTTTGCCTCCATCTCCTTCTGTCCTTTCCTGTCTATGTATGCTGACCTTTGACTTCTGCCCTGTGGGCTTTGCCTTCTCTCTTTGCACTGCTGTTGCTCGGGCTAGTCCAGGGAGAGGGACGTTGTGAGGAACTTGCGGTTGGTGAGTGGGTCCAGATGATTTTTTTTTTTTTTTTTAATCTGATAGCATGGGTGCAGCAGTTGATGGCCTTTGTCTGAGCTCAGATCTTTGGCTTTGTGTTATAAATGTATATGAACTCCAATTAGGCTTGATTAAGAAAATCATTTGTCAGTAGTATGTTATACCATATAGCATAGGGATGCACTGCGGTGCAGTGGTTAGATCCCCAGTTTGATTCTGCCTGTGTGGAGATGGTGTGGAGTTCACATGTGTGCATGGGTTCCATGGGTTCCTCCCACATCACAAAGACATGTTAGGTCATTTGGTGCCTCTACAGTGTCCAAGAATGAGTGAGTGAATGTGTATTTGAATGTGTATGTGAATGTGAAAGTGTATTTAGTCAGCCACTGATTGTGCACGTTCTCCTACTTAGAAAGATGAGAGGAAATCCAGGAAATCACATTGTAGGATTTTTAAAGAATTTAATTGTAAATCATGGTGGAAAATAAGTATTTGGTCACCCACAAACAAGCAAGATTTCGGGCTCTCACAGACCTGTAACAACTTCTTTAGGAAGCTCTTCTGTCCTCCACTCGTTACCTGTTGTTAATGGCCCATTTTGACCTCGTTATCTGTATAAACGACACCTGGTCCACAGCCCTCAAAACAGTCAGACCTCCAAACTCAGACATGGCCAAGACCAAAGATCTGTCGAAGGACACTAGGAAGAAAAATTGTAGACCTGCAGCGGCTTGGAAGAGTGAATCTACAATAGGCAAGCAGGTTGGTGTGAATAAATCAACTGTGGGAGCAATTGTAAGAAAATGGAAGACATTACAAGACCATGGATAAATCTCCCTCGATCTGGGCACTCCCACGCAGATTCTCATCCTGTGGGGTCAAAATTGGATCATGAGAACAGTGAGCAAAAATCCCAGAACTACACGGAGGGACCTGATGAATGACCTGCAGAGAGCTGGGACCAAAGTAACAAAGCTACCATCAGTAACACACTACGCCGAGAGGGACTCAGATCCTGCAGTGCCAGGCGTGTCCCCCTGCTTAAGCCAGTACATGTCCAGGCCCGGAAGTTGGAATGTGGCTGGGTCTTCCAGCATGACAATGATCCCAAACACACCGCTCGGACCACGAAGGAGTGGCTCCGTAAAAAGCATTTCAAGGACCTTGAGTGGCCTAGCCAGTCTCCAGACCTCAACCCCTTACAAAATGTGTGGAAGGAGTTGAAAGTCCGTGTTGCCCCAAAACATCACTGGTCTAGAGGAGATCTGGATGGAGGAATGGGCCAAAATACCAACTACAGTGTGTGCCAACCTGGTGAAGACTTACAGGAAACGTTTGACCTCTGTCATTGCCAACAAAGGTTATGTTACAAAGTATTGAGTTGAACTTTTGTTATTGACCAAATACTTATTTTCCACCATAATTTACAATTAAATTATTTAAAAATCCTACAGTGTGATTTCTTGGATTTTTTTTTCTCATTTTGTTTTCTCATAGTTGAAGTGTAGCTATGATGAAAATGACAGACCTCTCTCAACTTTCTAAGTCGGAGAACTTGCCCAATCAAACGAAATACTTTTTTGCCCCACTGTTTTAGTTTATAGATTTTGTATTGTTACATTAAGTTGACTATTAAAGTCTGACTTTTACAGTTTATTAATCTTCCTGGCCTGTGAAAAGCTTCAGGCTAATGGTGTTTTAATAACATTAATTTTGATTTCAAGGGCCTGACTGAGTCTGCTAATGTGATTTCCACTAACCGGACCATTAGCTTGAGAGTGCATGAATTATTTATACGCTTGTGTTTTCAAATATCTGAATCTTCCAATCATGTTTTGGGTGTGGAACCAATATGGCAGATGGATCCGGCGATAGTCTGTCATTGCTTTTGTTGTAGAAACAACCACGAACTGGCCTGAACTCAAATCAAACACTCTGCCCTAGTCTGTACTTTATTTCAGTACTGAGACAAGGAAGAAATCAGCGTTATTTCAGACAGAAATGGCTACTAATGACTACTAATTATTGCATCATTATGGACAATGTCTCAATATTATAAATGTCCATGTATGGTTGGTTGTTTTTAAACTTTCACAGGGTCTTGTAATGTATTAATATGCAAAATCTATCTAACAATGCATTACTTTTTATTTATAGTACACAAACATTTTTAAGCAGGATTGTCAATCTTACCAGCAAGAAATATCCTAATATATATTTGAAATATATTACGTTGGCCTTGTCACTGCACCACACAGAGAAGTCTGCTGCTCAAACTTTTTTTAACCATACCAAAGATGGCAGCTGTTTAGTTTTAAAGCTTTTGCAAGATGTCATAATTTCAGATATTTTCAATGTTTTTAATCATTTAGCCAAATATGTTTGGCCTGATATATTTGGACAGAAATGGCGAAAGAATTATGGTTTGACAAACTCAAATCAGTTCATGTAATAAACAATACATTTATTGCTATGTGCGTTAGTTATAATACAGGGTCCCTAACCTTAACCCTAGACCAATTAGATGTCTTCATTTTTCTCTATTTACACTTTGTCATTATATCCTTCTCACGTCATTTTCCTCTCTTCCTTCAGCCTCGGGAAAAAGGACGTATGCGCTTCCACAAACTTCAGAATGTACAAATAGCACTGGATTTCCTCAAACACCGACAGGTCAGAAAACGTTTTGTCCTCTTAATAAAACTCATACAATGTTCATATAATGTCACATGTCCATGTTGCTCTCTACTGCCCTCCCAGGTCAAGCTGGTAAACATTAGGAATGATGACATCGCAGACGGAAACCCCAAGCTCACACTGGGGCTCATATGGACCATCATCCTCCACTTCCAGGTTTCATCCTCTGTCAGTGTTAAGTTCCCATACCATTCACCTCCTCCTCTGCTCTCAGCCTGTCCAATCTGGGTTCACTGGTTGGAATTCATTCAAATCTTTTGGTGGTTTGGGTCATAAGAATCAATTGGGTTCTAATCAATGGTGATTTTCCTCAAATGGATTTAATTTCCTGGTCAAAAGCTGATGCAGTGATGGGTCTGTCTATTGTTTTCAAGCACTGTGTTGATCTTTGAACTTGATTTGAACTAAATTTGTTCGGCTAATCACTTTATCATCATTAATGAGTTCAGATTAGTAAATAAAATGTCAGTTGAATACAAACTCAGAGTTTGAATCAACTTTGAAAGGATATAATCACATGGGTTTTTATGTACCCTGCTCTGACTGCACTCGTAGTGTGTAAATAGTTTAGTGACATAATCCCAGATAATCCCAGACAGAGATAAAATGGTTAAGATCCGCTGTGAGATATCCACTGTGATTTTTCTCATTAATATTAACATTACTGTAAACTATACTGCCATTTTACATAGTAATATATTTTGAAATAATGAACAATATGAATGTAATACTTTATTTCAAAATAAAATACATTTACAGCATTTAGCAGACGCCCTTATCCAGAGCAACTTCCAATTGGTACAGTCTTACAATCCAAGCAATTGTGGGTTAAGGGACTTGCTCAAGGACCCAACAGTGGCAGCTTGGCAGAGGTGGGATTTGAACCCTGGACCTTCTGGTCCATAGCCCAGTACCTTAACCGCTAGGCTACCACAGTCCCACATAAATTACTTAAATTAAATACATAAAGTACTTCTTTATTAGCCTGTAAATCATCATAATGCCTATAGTTCACAGAGCTTTCCTTTAAAATGAAGAGAACATGGCAATGCAAAAATGAAATCTGACTGAAATATATACAGAAACTCAACAGCTACACCTACTTTGTGTTACCAAAAGCTTCCCAGGTTCCTATCGCTGTGGTTCGCCATCTCTTATTGGGAATGAATAACTTCTGGTTACTGTTGAAGTCCAGGTGTGTAGAAAATATCAGGAATTTAACCTTTCTGATAGTACGTAGTATCTTCCCAGGTCTGTGCAGTTTTGAGGACCCTTGTCCCATACCAACTGCAGCTGGTTTTTTAACGCTTATTCCAATATTCAAACCCATTGTTTCATTTAAAAGGATTATATTACCTAGTTCTCTGTCACAACAGAAGATCTTGTTTCCAAAATGGCATGACATCATGTACCCATAACCCCCCAAACACTGGTAATTTGAGTTTTAGAAAAGTTCTCAACTTCAGAGCCTGGAGGTCAGTGGTATTCCTTGGAACTTTTTTCGGTAAAACTGCATGCATATGGTGCCAGTTGTTTTCACTGATCTGCTTGGCAGGAAAACTTAAAGGGATTCAGATTAAACATATAGTGATATTCAGTAAGCTTCTGTGAAGTTAACCATTGTGTTTTGGTGCCTGATAGATTTCAGACATTCAGGTAAATGGACAGTCTGAAGACATGTCAGCCAAGGAGAAGCTGCTGTTTTGGTCCCAGCGCATGGTAGAGGGCTACCAGGGCCTGCGCTGCGACAACTTCACCACCAGCTGGAGAGACGGCAAACTCTTCAACGCTGTTATTCACAGACACGAGTAAGTACTTACCTAGATCACTAGGAACACGCAGGAAGTAAGCTTAAAAGTCTAGTTCTGACTGGGGTACATCTGAGTGGGCCTAACCCCTAATTGCAAAATCAGTGTTGTGGAACATGGTTTGAAACAGTCTTTTACTTATTTACATTTATGTCATTTAGCAGACGCCCTTATCCAGCATGTCTTACAACTGATACAATCTTACAATCCAAGCAATTGTGGGTTAAGGGTCTTGCTCAAGGACCCAACAGTGGCAGCTTGGCAGAGATGGGATTTGAACCCTGGACTTTCTGGTCCATAGTCCAGTACCTTAACCACTAGACCACATGTCTCATGGTTTCAAACAGTTAACTAGGAGTTACAAAATGTTTCTCAGTTTGTTGTGTGCAAAAGTCTTAGGCCACCATTAGATTTGTTGTTTTAGCAATGGTATAATGACCATATATAACATATTGTTGATGATTGGACTCAAAGTTTCCAACTTGGACTCGTTACTCCATAATCCTCTTTTCCATTGGAGCTTCATTCCAATCTTTTTGAGCATTAGCATATTTTAGCCTTTTCACCCTGTTCCCCTTCTGAAAAAGTGGTTTCTTGGAAGCTTCCCTTCCAAAAAGACCATTCTTGAACAAGCTTTCACAGACTTTAGAAGGTTCAACTTGACATCCTGATGAAGCTCATACAAACGTCCTATATTTTCTGGTTGTATTCTTATAAAGAGACTGAGAAATAATTCCATATGGTAATTATATCATTGCTAAAACAATGGTATATTGAATCTAATGGTGACCTAAGACTTTTGCACAGTACAATGTATATAATTGCTTGGTTTTATTCCTAGAAATGAGGCTCATAAAGTGCATATTTAACTTCAAGTTATTTTAGGGTTTATAAACTGTTCTTGCAACTGAGAGAAAGACATGTAAGGCTAATCCTCAGCTTTTCACTTGATCAGACTTGCCTTTGATGCTAATAAGAATTCAGATATTTTAAAAATGATTGCCCTTGGGTTGTTCTGCCACTGCAGTGTCTTCTGAAGTACTCGAGTTGTACTCGTACTGAGTCTGTGCATAAAGATCAGTAAGATTGTACAGTTTGGAGTGAGTGGAGATGATAGCATTAGGTAAAGCCTAAATTAGAACTCATGACCTTGTGATTAGTAGTCCGGCCCCTTAACCACTGAGCCACGACTGTCCAGTTATGCAGATGTTGGGGACTGGACCCAGACGCTCATTCATTGGAATGTGCTCTGTTAGATCACTCAGCTACATTATTATCTTTGCCCTCATGAAATATATGTATATTTTTGGATGTTATGGGGGAAATCACTCCCCTACTCTGTAGTATGGAGTATGAAGTATAACATAGTATATTTACTATAAAATATCAGACTATACTCAGATATCCACACTGCTAACAAGAACAACAAAATACCAGCATATGTCGTGTTTTCTGTGCTGGTGTGTTGGTCAGTTCCATCTTGGTCCAAGTTGCATTTGAAGAACATGCATTATGTTGCTTGTAAATCTGGCAACCAACATAACAGTATCCATAACAGATGCTATGCTGGTCTTTACTTAACAAAGTCAAGTCAGTTTATTATTATAGTTCTACAGTGGAGCATTGTCTCAAGGCAGCTTTACAATTACCTAGATTACTGAGCAAGCCTAGGGCAACAGTGGCAAAGAAAAACTCACTAAATGTTATAAGGAAGAACCAAGACCCAAAAAGGGATTCAACCTGCTTGGGCAACCTAGATAATATATGTAAGAATCAAACAGAGATACTCAATTAGTAAGGTTATAGTAATTGTATAAATGAATAGAGGCTAAAACCACAGTCCCAAACCAACGCACTGTAGGTTTTTCGTGTCTTCATGTTGGCATGGCACGCTCAGTCAACCAGAGGGGAGAGAGTTGATGTCTTCTGATATAGTCTGAGTAATGGAATGAGGATTGGACCTGAGGATGGAAGACCAGCCGGAGTGGATCCGGAGCTGGCACCTAAAGAAGAGCTTGGAGAAAACAGAATGTGTAGTTAGATGTTGTTAAGAACACTGAGTCTAACTGTATCAGTGTAGCTAGAAAGGGAAGAACCAGAAGGTAACACAGCCAAGAGGGATCACATGAGGCATCAGCAAACCTCCTCCCCAGCAACCAACAAACCTGAGTGATCACCCTTGAGGGGCAAGAAGACAACAACCCAACATCCCAGATCACCACAAACTTTTGATTATGAATCTTTGGCTCAGCCATTGGCCTAAGAAAAATGACTTAAAATAAGGGTTATTGTGGTATATTTTGACATTGTTTTGATGGACAAATACTTTTTTTACTTTTTTAACCTGTGATTAATACACATTAGCCATGTGAACTGAACCAGTCACTTACAGACTGTTTGGTATGCGCTAATCTTAAAGTTTGGCTACTACACTGAAGTCTATACAGCTTGTTTCTTGCTTAATACCATCCAAGCATATCTAGCAGGAGAAGAGTTAAAAATGGGAAATGACATTTGAGTCTCTGGTCATTGTTTTTGTTCTGAAGAGCATGCAAGTATAAAAGAGGGCGAGGCTCAATGACTGAAAGACTTTTGTAGAATGCAAAGAAAGACAGCGAAAGTTAAATACTTTAGGGTGTGGCGCACGGGGCGTGATTATAAGAGGGCAAACGCAGGCATCCCCGGAGGGAACCTTTTTGTGTGAAGCATTAACATGTATCTGCAAAGCTTGGGTACGCCCTGCTACCCTTTGAGAGCCACGCAGGAGGGTTTGGTTGATTCAGTGACAGAGCTGTTGAAAGAGCAAGAAGATTTTTGCAGGCAGCTCGTTTGTACCTGTTTACTTACTTCTTCCACCACTTGAGACCTGCTTCGAGGCATTTTGCATAACTGGATGAGATGCGGAATATCTGCAGGAGTCTATGCAGCAGAGACGTGGCGTCTGCCTTCTTTCGTCACGTCATGGAATTTGATATCGGTACCTGTGAAGAATGAAGACTAGAGACGATAATACAACAGGAACGTCAAGGGCGAAGTTCTGAAGCAAATAAATCCGGCGTATTTCTCTTTATTCTGAGGCAAAATGTTTAACCTAAAGAAAGGCCGCTTGGTAAAGAAGCGCCGGAGAAGCAGCAATTCGCCGAGCGATGCTGAAGACCGTGTGATCATGCTGTGTGAGGAGATCCCTTCAGAGACCTCTGTAGACTCAGGAATGAGCTCGCAGACTTCAGAAACCCGTTCCAGTCAAGGCTCTTCAGCAAGCGAGGTTGAAACAGGAACGGGCTGGAGCTCCAGCGGTGCCTCGCCCATGTATTCGCTCATGATAGAAGATGGTTCTGGTTTTGTTTTTCCACACAATCCGGGAGATCGCTACCCTGTCTGTTCCACTCTTCGCTTCAAGGAGTTATACCGGTCTGACCTTCCAAATCCACCTTTATTATTCTTATAAACGTGGTTAGGATTTAAGTCGTGTTAGGCTTTCAGTGTTGTCTGTGCATCTGTGTCACTATTCATGATGTTTGAGGGGTGTTTGCTTAATTCAGGGGGTGCAACTGACGTATTACAGGTGCTCCATGGTGTCTTCTTCCGCTAGACATTCAAACCATGATTACAATTTGGACAAAACAGACTGAAAGCTTTCATTTTCAGTGACAGCTGGTGATCCAAGTGTAGCTTGTGTTGGCAGAGACAGTAATCCGATAGCTGCAGAAAATCAGATATTGTCAGTAATCTAATCAACGAGTTTACATGTACTGGGTAATAATAATTTCTACTTTCCAGCCAGCCAATAAAGATGTAATGTACTTCAGCTTTCACAATCTTCACTTTCTACACAAATTTCTTTGCATTTAATTCCGGGGGTTGTCAGATCCTGTAAGAAAAAAACCCACAGGTCACTGGAAAACAGGCCACATTAAAGCCAAGTCTTTAGAATAAACGGACCTGGCAACCTTGTCAGTTAGGCTTGCGTGCATGCACAGACTGAGAAAACCAATTTAAATCGAGTATACATGCTATGAGCAAGCATGCACTTTATGCAAGTTTGGAGAGACAGTTGCAAAAAAATATTTGGAATAGGTCTTACAATAGCATTGATGTTTAAAGAAACATCATGGTGCTGATTTTCCTGGCTGTGTCTCAGACAATATTACTGCACTACACAGTACGTCATGCAACCACACAGTCCAATTTGCAATGCCCGCCTTTCCCCATTTTAAATCTCTGTCCACACTGACCACGTGTGTCAGAGCATGGCCAACATCTGACCATCCATTTTTATGCCTCATTCCTCTACTGACATTAAACAATATGGATGCAAATAATTTTATGTCCACCAAGTTTTGTCATGTCTAACCGACGTTTCTCTCAATAATTGCTTTATTGACACATAGAACTACATGACAATTGTGGTTCATTTCATTTGTTAGTCTAAGTGCAGTTTTGTTGGTCGATTGGTTGACTGACTGTTGGTTTTCTTACCATTTCCCATCCACACTGCCCCTGACTGCCCATTCCTGTTCTCTTTCCTCCAGACCCAGATTCATCGACATGTCAAAAGTGTACCGCCAGTCCAACCTGGAGAACCTGGAACAGGCCTTCAGCGTGGCTGAGAAGGAGCTTGGAGTCACACGCCTGCTCGACCCTGAGGGTACGATCCAGAAGCCTCTACGGAAAATTGAATCCTTTTGTTTTTATTGTGTTTTATTCCCATATTTTATGATGACAAATTATAATAAACCCCATGGTGCTTAAAGCCTCGGTAAGATCGGGTGAGGTTTTATATGGAGTCAGTGCAGATTACAATAATTGGGCTGACTTTGAAGAGTGGAATCCATTATGATTCCATTTATGGTTGATCTAAAAACCCTGACATTCAGAAAGAATTGCGGGAGTATACATGTAATATTCTGACGTTTCCCTTATTATTGAATATGCTTTATTTGTTTGAGTGATTTGTGTGTTTAGGTGGTTATTAGTGTGGTTGCAGGGATTCACTACATGCAATTAATACAGCGTCTAAAACAAGGTAGTCTGAAACAAAGCGTTTCCCTAGGTTTTAGGTGTGCAGGTCATCGAAGCTAGAGGAAGAGGCACACAGTACTGCTAAACCTCTGATAACCAATAGCGCTTTCTATGTACGCACACATTTTTTGGATAATGTATGAAACCCTGTGGTTGATGTGCTTTCAGACGTGGATGTGTCTCATCCCGATGAGAAGTCCATCATCACATACGTATCATCTCTCTACGATGCCATGCCTCGCACACTCGATGTTCGTGATGGTGCCAGAGTCAATGTGAGTTTGTGTTTTTTCACTCATTCATACACACAGTATTCATTTACAGTTCACTTTTTAAAATGTGCAGTATTGTGATAACTTGGCATCTTAATATTCCTGGAAAATTGAAATGCAATTAATACACAGTGGGGGCCAGAGTCAAAGACCAATACTGACAATGCTTCTATCTTGAATTTGGTATAATGTTTTTTTTTCAAAACATATGAGCTATATATATATATATATATATATATAGCTCACAAATCACACACGAGTTTGCCACTAAGTACTATCTCTTCTACCCAATAAGGACTTTACCAACCCATTTCAAGCAACCAAACTCCTTTTCTCCTTAAAACTGTGAATTTGTGCCAATGAAGAGCACCACTGCGAGAATGAAGCGTTGATTTTACATCTTCATTTGCTGCCAAAATGTAGATTTTTAAAGTTAGGCTAGTCTTGTTCTCCTGTATGGGATCTTAGCACCACAGAAAGTGATACAGATTACTACTGACTTGGTATCAGCTTAACATTTTGATTAAGAAGGAAAATTACTATGCAGGACCTTTAGCATATGAACTGAGCCAGCAGGGAAGAGGTGACTCATTTTATCAACGAGCTTCCTTCAGGCAAAATCTTTTCAACTAACCCTTTCCCATCCCACATGATCCGTTAATAGTTTTATCCTTTTGTTAGTTTGTCTTCCTGAAAATACTCGTCTAATTTCGCCATCTCGTGTTTAAGACTCAGCAGTTTGGTTTGTATATCGCATGTCTAAATCTGAACAGCAATTTCCTTTTCCATGAGATCAACCTAAAATTGTCTTATAAAAAAGGAGACATATTTTTCTAATTCCTGATTTCGTCGCCCATTGTGTAACCTCGTTCAAGGCAAGGCTTTGGATGTTCAGATCTACAGTAATCCAGCAATTGAATGAATGTTTGACTTTGGGTTGACTTAAGCGCCTTTAATACTCAAAACATGAGTAATTACTGGGTTGCCTGACTGGTAATGATGCAGCTTCGTGTCAGTCTCAGATTTACCGTGAGTGTCCTGTTAGACAGTGTGACTTAAACAAATCCCACGATGAATTACCTGGAATTTACATTCCAAAGACTTGATCTGCGACAGATGCAGTACTGTGTAAAAACCACCATTAGATTAGATATACCATTGTTTTAGCAGTAATACATGGCTATATATAATTATTTCTCTGTCTCTTTATTAGAGTACAACCATAAAATACAGGAAATATGTATGCAGTGTTCAAAAAACTGAACATAAAATCAGAAAATATAGGCTATATAGGCTTCTAAAGGCTACAGTGGCAAGTATTTAGTGTGACCTCCCCACTATAGTCCGAAGAAGCTTGATCAAGAATTGCCTTTTTGGAAAAGTAAGGCAAGCAATGCAGAATGGCAAAGATATTAAAGCTCACAAAGACTGGAATGAAGATCAGTGGAAAAGAGTATTATGGAGTGTCAAATCCAAATTTGAAATTTTTAGGTCCTTTTGCTGACAATGTGTTATTATAACATTATAACATTGCTAAAACAACATCGAATGGTGGCCTAAGACTTTTGCACAGTAGTTATAAAAAAGTTTGGGCGTGCAAAGTTAAATTTTGGTGATCATCTAAATGAAAAGAAGTGCACAAACAACTGCTATTGGTTCATCTTGAAATTTTCCAAACCTTTGTGGATGTTTCTCAATATGTCTACACTGAAAAAATTAAAAGTTGCCTAAGAATCAAGCAAGCATCTTTTTTCATAAGACTGAAGACTCCTCACCTTGAAACACTGAAAAAACCAAAGTAGGCAGGTTACCATGTTGTTTTCTGCCTTTCGAGACTGATTCTCTTCTGCCAGCAGGTGGAAGGGTTCACCTTTACCAGTTTTCTGTCATTCAGACGTGATATATATATATATATAAAAGACAGATTTTTATTTCCTGTTATAACTCTTAAGACCTTGGCTGTTAAAGCGAATGGACATTGGTTGGATGGACATTAAACAGCGTATACCTGTAGTGTGATAGATTTTGTCCCATAGGCACTCACCTGGTAATTTCACACGATTTGTGCCATGACTCTGTAAATTGCTGTCAGTCTGCCAGGTGATACGATTCCTACTGCATAAAAGTGCATGTGTGATAGCGACGTGTGATGGTAGCTGCGATAGTTGGGTGGTTGAACGTTTCTTTTCTGTTTAACATTAATAATATATGTGTTCGTAGGAGCTGGAGGTGCGCTGGGCCGAGTATTATGAGCTGATCACCATTCTTCAAAAGTGGATCCGACATCACATTGTCATCTTCGAGGAGAGGAAGTTTCCCGCCAGCTATGAGGAGATTGAGGTGAGGTCATGTGGTTATAACGATATGCGCTGAACTGTACTGCTAGCCATATCTGTTTGTACATTTTAAACTCATAGAGGTTATTGGTCACACCCATGTGATTGAGGCACATCACCTAGTGGGTTCATGTGCGATGTCAATGTACCATATAAAAACTGACAATATACTACTACTACTGTATGTGCGTAAATATATACGATCTAATCTCGCCCACGTCTGGTTCATGGCTTTTTTAGCTATAGACGAGTTTGGCAACTTAACTAGGTTAAAAAGGAAATAAACAAAGGGACATTTATACCTGATGCTGACATAATGTGTGTTACTGAGCAGCCCTCGTGATCATACAAACACATTTACAATGTACAGAAACGTGTACAGTTTCTGTTCATTTTCGCAAAATATTCCGTGATAGACGATTGAATATCTCTTTGAATAGGGAGAGACCTACAGTATATATCCAAAACTGAAAGAGACATTAACATTTAAAATGGCTATTTGAATCACTGGTATAATCTGACAATAATGATATAACTTATTTATGTTGTTGGCTTCAAGTAACGCGGAAAATTACGATTTTTTTAGAGGTCTACTGCACATGCGCGTCCCGCCACTACAAAGGGGCCAAGACACAATTACTAATATGCTGAATGGTTCTTTCTAATGATGGGGCGGGGCTTCTGTACTGCAGTCCCATTCATATTTCAAACAGTGACCTCCTTATATAGTGTCTCTGATAACAGACAGGGGCTGTACATCATCCGGCATTATCAAAATGAAACAAATTATACAAGAATGAAACAAATTGACGTTCAACACAAGTTGAATAAATTTTTCATTATCCCTTGTGTTTTCTGGATTGCAAAAGGTTTAGAGTTATTTTTCCTTTTAGAATATTTGCTTTCCTATGCCTAGGATATGGTGTTGTTTGACAAAAATAGTTTTATCCTCTGCTTACATGGCATTATGAAAGCAGTCATTACTCTAAGGGAATGAGTCATGTTACAAAACAATGCAGGTTTGTGCTCCTGCACGCCGAAACGTATGATCTTCCCAAGTTAGGGTGTGTTCGCTCTAAAAATCAACAGGACCACAGGGTAGGTTTTTATTCCTCCTAATCTGAGAAAGGCTCAGTGCCACTCCCTGCTGGATTAGTGACTGAATAATCACAATAGAGTTACGTTCCCCAAAGGAAAACCATCCAGAATGTTCCATTAACCGCTGTTAGCTGGTTATAGGGTTAAGGAATGCAGATGATGGCATGGATTAAAAATGATAATGGTGCAGCCACACCCATATAAATACTATAATTTATTTAATAGTTTACTAAGTTAGGTAGTAGTCTTGGTGCTCAGGTGGCACGCTGGTCTAATATGCGGCCCAAGTTTTTTGGGGATAGGTTTAACGATGGCTGATCAGATGCTGACCCTAACGACTTACATGATGGCAGGGTGGGGCAACCACTGGGTCACACCTTAGCCTCTGTGATCCTAACGATTCCCGTATTGACAGGTGAGTTAAGGACTCTTAGGACCACCTCCAAGGTGACAACCCCACTAGAGGTTTAATACCTGGGACTCACCATCAGCTTCTAGATTTGAACCTAGATCTGAAGCCTTTCAGATGAGATGTGAAATGTCTCCAAGAATTGTGAAGTCCAGTTGCCTTCAAATCAAACACTCAAGTCTAGCAGGACCTGGATGACTGAGAACCTACACAAATATAGAATATGTAACAAACTTCTAAATAATAGCTCAGCATTCAGTGTGCTCACGCTGATGCCGTATGTGTTTAATAAACCTTGTGTTTAATAAAACTTTCTGCACTGGTGCCCTAAGTGAGTATGAAAAGTGAGTGAGTGAGTGAGTATTAAGCTTAAAGTATGAACAAATCAGTTGAAGATTATACTAAAATATTAGAATGAACCAATATGTTGAAATAAAAAGTTAGCCTTAGTCTGTTAAAGAGCCTGGCTTTGCACTACTGAGCTTTCAAGACTCTTTTCAGAGTCGAATGGCATACTTAGGTCAGAACTTGGTCCTTAACTCAGAACTTTGTAGCCATTACTGTGATTACTGGGACTGTCGTGGCCCACGAATCCAAAAACAAGCTGGTTGATTAAACCCAGCCCTTGGTGAATTAGGGCCCTCTTATTCATTCATAAACATAATTCAGTAAATTAGAGCATCTAATCAAATCTTTCCGCTTTTATTACAGATCCTGTGGCGTCAGTTTTTGAAATTCAAAGAGACCGAGCTTCCAGGCAAGGAGGCCGACAAGGATCGTTCCAAACTTATCTACCAATCTTTTGAGGTGAGTGTCACCAAGTGCAAGTGTTAAATGAAATCAGTTTCTGAACAGTAACCATGTTGCATGGCTGTTAGTGATTCAACTCTATTGACAATCTTTTGTCTGAACGCAGAGCGCGGTTCAGTCTGGTCAGATCAAAGTGCCCCCTGGTTACCATCCCATTGATGTTGAGAAGGAATGGGGACGACTTCACGTGGCCATCCTGGAGAGAGAGCGGCTGCTTAGGACTGAGTTCGAAAGGTAAGTAATTTTTCACACGAAGCCCTCGTACAGTTATCTGACTCGGAATCATGTAAGAATATTTAAGGTGTCCCCGTGAACAAGACTTTGGCCTGTAAAGTCTGAGTTATGATTCCTCAGTGCTTGAAGGAGCCATCTTGAATGATCTACATAAAAATGGAAGCATTTTTACTAGTGGCCTCACACTTTTGGCTCCCACTATAGTTTGTTTTCATTAGGATCCATCCTGGGTACCACTATAGGATACAATGACAGGCATCATGTAGAGTCACAAGATGTCTTAATTTGTGAGTAATGTAGCTCACAGTGAAGTCCCTTATAAAATCAGCTTTGGAATGGCTGACCATGCAGCAAACGCTTAACTCGGTCAAATCCTCAGCCTGATTCTGCCCCCATAACAAGTCGAGACCATGGTCGAAGAAGGTCTCGCTTTTAAAGGAGGACCAAATTTTGGATACTCAGTCATGGCATTTGTGACAGATCCATACGGGATCGAGTACTTGCTTCGTCCAGATAAGCTGTGAGTGTTTTTTTTATCCTTAAACTAAACTGAATGACTTATTCATCAGGACATTTCTTTGTGTTCTAGGTTAGAACGGCTGCAGCGGATAGTCAGTAAAGTACAGATGGAGTCCGGAGTTTGTGAGGAACAGATGAACCAGATGGAATCCCTCCTGCAATCGGTGAGTGAAGCAGTATGTGCTCAACCAGCCTTCATATAAGAACAGCATCAATGCCCTGTGATAAGAGAAGGCATTCAGTGCCTCAGACTCTAATTAGATCCCTCGTGCATCTGACTCATCCTCTCAACACATTCCTTTCTGTCTGTGGTTTTGAAATCGTGGACCTGAAGTCCTGCACAAACACGTTCCATGCCTTTATCAGTATCAGAGCTGCCTTTGATCTAAGCTTTTAATCCACTTTAATACAATTTTAGGATGTTCCAGATTGAGTCTAGCTCAAGATTTTCACATTTTAGCTCTGTTGGTCCTGGTCAGGGTCACGTGGGAACCTGGAAAACACAGGATGCAGGTGTAAGTGTTCTCTGGATGGGACGTGGCTCAATCACAGGGCAGGCAAAGGTGGCTGTTGCAGTCCTGTTGAAGTCCTGTCAGCACTCAGAGCAGAAAATGTGTCTGTATGTGATCATGAACCCCGTACCATACCAAGACAGAGCTTGACTTTTGGGCTTGTTGCTGATAAAAGTTTGGACGGTATCCATTTCTTCAAAAAAGTTCTGGAGAACTGATCCCTCTGATCACAGTACACATTTTTTCTGTGTGATGGTCCATCCCAGATGCCGCACAGCCCAGAGGGGTTGACGAAGCTTCTGGACATGGTTAACATAAGGCTTCTTGTTTGCACAGTAAAGTTTTAAGTGGCATTTGTGAATGTAACTCCGTATTGTAGCGCTTGATAAAGGTTTGCCAAAGTAATCCCTTGCCCATGTGGTTCTATCAGCTATAGATGAATGATGGTTCTTGATGCAGTGCTGTCCAGACCTGCCAACCTTTACGCATTTTGCGTAGCAGATACGCATTTAGACATCGAACTACGCTGCTACGATTTGTTGCTTTAAAATACGCGAAAAGCCATTGACGGCAACTGTCTGTGAATTCGCGCACTAGGCAACTCGTCTATGGGTGCGTATTCGCATTGGGCAGCAACCTGTTGGGAAAAAGAAGACTTCGACCAA
>JAJAGP010000420.1:0-33246 GCA_025084515.1 Ancistrus triradiatus | reverse complement strand
TGCTTAGTAATAAGTTGAGTGATGAGTGAGCATGTGAACTCAATCAATACTGATCAGCAAATGTACCTGACCTCGCACCACGCCACGCTGTGCTGCTGCAGTAAGTTGCTACTCAAAAAAGTTTTCCAAGGTTGGCAGGTCTGGCTGTCTGAGGGTCTGGAGATCACTGGTGTTCAGCTTAGGCTTGCACCCTTGCCATTTACGCACTGAATATCCTCCAGATTCCTTGAATTATATAATGATATTATGCACTGTATAGCAGAGTAAAGCAGACTCTCCCAACTTGGATCACATGATGCCAAATGCTGTAATGAAAGCGGTTTAACTATTTTATTTCTACTCTAGGACATCCGGCTCCTAAATGCTGGCAAGCCAGCCCAGAACACTGCCGAGGTGGGCAGAGGCTTGGACAAGGCTGAGAGTTTGATCGGAATCCTCTTCAAAGATGTGCAGATTCTTAAAGACGATCGCCATGCACAGGCTGAACCCATGTACCGCAGGTACTGCTGCCAATTACCACTGAGCCTATCATTTCTAGTATATTGATTTTTGCTGCGTTTATCAGACTCCCTTATTCAGAGTGACTTACCGATGATACAGTCTTACAAACCAAGAAATTATGGGTTAAGAAACCCAAGAGTAGCAGCTTGGCAGAGGTTGGTTTTGAACCCTGGACCTTCTGGTCCATAGTTCAGTATCTTAAACACTAGGCCACCACAGTGTCATGTATTATACTCCATCATCAAAAAGTAGGATTAATAAATGCAAGAAAGGTCACTTAATCCAGTCCGATTGCAATATATCATTCAGAGATTTCTTTGCCCTAGGGTTTACCGTCTTCATGACCGTCTGGTCAACCTGCGCACCGACTACAATCTGAGACTCAACACCCGCCCTCAGGAATCTCAGAGCCAGGCACCGATTCAGCGCGGCCGACCTGAGCTGGACGACGTGACGCTTCGCTACGCTCAGAACCTTCTCACTTGGGTGGAGGAGAACCAGCGCAGGATTGAGACTGCAGAGTGGGGCTCAGACCTGCCCACTGTGGAGTCTCAGTTGGGAAGCCACAGAGGTCTCCACCAGACTGTGGAAGATTTTAAATCTAAGATCGAAAGGGCACGAGCTGATGAGGTGAGAATTTGGTGTTTATTATTTATTCCTTTTTTATTACGATATTTACAGTACTGTGCAAAAGTCTTAGGCCACCGTTAGATTAGATATACCATTGTTTTAGCAATGGTATTATGACCATACATAATTATTTGTTGGACTCTTTATTAGAATACAACCATAAAATACAGGACATTTGTATTTAAAAAAACTGATTTTCTGTAGGCTACAGTGGCAAGTATTTAGTGTGACTTCGCCTTACATGTAGCAGCATTCGGCAGCTTCATTTTGATTGACTCTTCTACAGTCTGAAGAAACTTGATCAGGAATGGTCTTTCTGGAAGGGCAGCAACCAAGAAACCACTTTTTCTGAAAGGGATAAGGGGGAAATATCTAAGATATGCTAATACTTTACAAATACTGTAGAGAAGAGTATTATGGAGTGATGAATCCAAGCTTAAAATATTTGGGTCCAGTCATCAACAATATGTTATATATGGTCATTATACCATTCCTAAAACACAAATCTAATGGTGGCCTACGACGTTTGCACAGTACTGTATGTACTCATTGGACAACTGGTACTATAAGTGAGAGAAGGTCTCATGGTGGACTGACAAGTGGTGGACTGATATTTATGGACATATTTACAATACTGTGCAAAAGTCTTAGACCACCATTAGAATAGATTTACCATTATTATACTGTTATTTTAGCAATGGTATAATGATCATACAACCAGAAAACACAGGCATTTTTTATGTAGTATTAAAAAAACTGGAAAAAACAGCTTTTATGGGCTACATTTACATTACATTTATGTCATTTAGCAGACACCCTCATCCAGAGCGACTTACAAGTTATACAGCTTTACAATCCAATAGTTGGGGGTTAAGGACCCAAAAGTGGCAGCTTAGCAGAGCTGGAGGTGGATTTGAACCCTGAACCTTCTGGTCCATAGTCCAATAGCTTAACCTCTCCTTACACTTGAGCAATAGCAGCATCTGGCAGCTTCATCTGGATGCCAAGTGGACCCTTCTACAGTCCGAAGCTTGATCAGGATTGGTCATTTTGGAAGGGTAGCAGCCAAGAAACCACTTTTTTGAAGCGGAACAGGATGAAAAGGCTAAGATGTGCTAAAGCTCACAAAGATTGGAATGAAGATCAATAGAGAAGAGTATTATTGTGTGAAGATTCCAAGTTTGAATTATTTGGGTCCAGTCATCAACAATATGTTATATATGGTCATTATACCATTCCTAAAACACAAATCTAATGGTGGCCTAAGACTTTTGCACAGTACTGTATGTACTCATTGGACAACTGGTACTATAAGTGAGACAGGCTGAAGTGGTGGACTGACAATGTTTATAAGACCTAAATACTGAATGTGTGTGGATTGAGACACGCCCATGATCTGCTGATGTAGATGTTTATGTGTTATAAACTGAATAAGGTGTGGCCTGGGATGAGTCCACACTGGAAAGATAGTGATGCAGCTTTGCTTTTGTGCGGCATGTGTAGTAAATATGGTGTTTGGTTTAGGACACGCCCACAGGGAAATGATAGCGGTGAGCCATTAGTGTATATGTGACGTACACGATGGATACACTGGGTATATTGGGACATGTCCACAATTGGCTGGTAGTAGTGAGGCACTGGTGCTTATGTAACCTCTAAAGTGAATAGGATGTGTGGATTGGGACATGTCCCCAGTGGACTGATGGTGGTCCAGCTGTGGGATTATGTGGCAGATAAGCTAAAGACGACGTGTGGGCTGATGATGGTAGTATGTACAGAAATGAAAGCATGAGACGAATATTTCAAATCGATTTCTGAGTATTGTCAGTGCTGTTCTGTAAAACATTTAAACTTTTCGTGTATTTTAGAATCAGCTCTCCCCTATGAGCAAGAGTACATACAGAGAATACCTGGGCAAACTGGATCTTCAGTACGCTAAACTTCTGGTGAGTGAAGTTACTTTACAGTTTTTAAGTTTTGATGGATTTAATTCCCCCCTTCATATGCCTCACAGTGGTTTGGTCCACTGTCTAGTGTCACCCGAACCCCCTCACGTTTAAAATTATACTGTAACAATTATTAAATAATAAGGTATTGTACATATTTAAGTCATCCTACATGTGGTGGCACGACTTTGACAGGAGCATTCCTAGTATGACTTGTTGAGCACAATAAAACCTGTAGTCTATACCTATTTACATTTAATACAACTGTAATTTTGGTAGTACTTTTGGCGCCCCCCTCAGGAATTGCTCGAAATATTGTCGAAATTAAATTTACGCCCTTGGAACAGACGTTGATCTGGTGGAAGTTAAACGGCCATCCAGTTACATAGCGTGTCATTGATTTGTTGATGTGCCTGTTCAGAACTCATCAAAGTCTCGCCTGAGGAACCTGGATCAGCTCCATGCTTTCGTCATCGCTGCAACTAAGGAGCTGATGTGGCTCAATGACAAGGAGGAGGAAGAGGTCAATTATGACTGGAGCGACCGCAACACTAACATGGCGGCAAAGAAAGAGAACTACTCAGTAAGACAGATACATGTCTGTATTCATTTTATATGGTGGATGGGTGAAGAACATGGCTTGAGCTGCCTTGGTTCTGTCTTAGGCACTGATGCGGGAGTTGGAGCTTAAGGAGAAGAAGATCAGTGACATCCAGCAGACTGGAGACAGGCTCATTAAGGATGGTCATCCTGGCAAGAAGACGGTCGAGGTGCGAGCTTGTTGGGTTGATTCAACCATACCGTGCAGTTTTTCAATTGTTTTTAATTCGTTCTTGGTTTCAATTCCAGGCTTTCACCGCTGCACTGCAGACCCAGTGGAGTTGGATCCTTCAGCTTTGCTGCTGCATTGAGGCTCATCTCAAAGAAAACACTGCATACTACCAGGTTGGTCATCTAACCTGCTCCACTTTATATAGTGCTCTGAGTATCTTCTGCTAAGTGCTATATACGCTCACTGGCCACTTCATTACACCTCCGAGGAATGTTTCCAGCACCTTGCTGAATCTATGCCATGAAGAATTGAGGCAGTTCTGCAGGCAAAAGTCAGTGGCCAGTGAGTGTATGTTACACTTTAATCAAACGACCTGCAAAAGAGCTGAGCAACTTCAGGTTAAGGGTTTTGCTCAAAGGTCCCAACGGTTATAGAATCTGGGAATTACCCCATCTACCTCTCTGTCAGTAGCCAAGTGCCATAACCACTGAACCAACATTGTCCTCATTGGGCACAGTCCAAAGTGTTCCTTGGATGGGATTCCAGTCCATCAAAGGACCTCCTTCACATTAGTATCCCAGCCTGGGGATTGAACAAAGGTCCTCAAAAACTGGTCTTTCCAACAGCTCACCCTTACCTTAGAGCCTCAGGAGCTGTAACTGATTAGGAGTTACAAATGGCTATAATATACCAATAAGCAATAATGCAGCTCTAATTTTAATGGATTTCCAGATTAAGAATCAGTAGTCACAATAATGTTTGGGGGGAAAAAACATGTTTCTGATTAGTGGCCTTGTGCCTGAAGTCAAACTCTTCTCCATAAAGGGAAGCAGCAGAAAGTGTGTTAGAAAAGACTAAGCAATTGTCCTCAATAGGAAGTTAGTAAATGATTCCTTTGTTGGCTTCAACCATCTCTCAATGCCCCCTTCAGTTTTTCAACGATGTCAAAGAGACGGAGGAGAAGATGAAGAAGATGCAGGATGCCATGAAGAAGAAGTACACCTGCGATCGTTCCACCACGGCCACACGCCTAGAGGACCTGCTGCAGGACGCCATGGTCGGTGCCTCCTACGTTTTTTCAACATACTATTGACCCTGCCTGAGTTCTGCCACTAACACCGAGTCATTTCTCTCAGGATGAGAAGGAGCAGATGAACGAGCTGAAGACCCATGTGGCCGGGCTCAACAAGAGGGCCAAGAGCATCGTCCAGCTCAAGCCTCGCAACCCCACCGCCCCCATCAAGGGCAGACTGCCCATCCAGGCAGTGTGTGACTTCAAACAGATGGAGGTTAGAACATTTCCCATTTCACATCATTGAATATCAAGGCACTGCAGTGTTTGCTCATGTCATGCTTCGTTCTGAATAGATTACCGTCCATAAGGGCAACGAGTGCGCACTCCTGAACAACTCTCAGCCCCATAAGTGGAAGGTCCTGAACCAGTCCGGAGATGAGGCTACTGTACCTTCAGTGTGCTTCATCGTTCCACCAGTAAATAAGGAGGCTGTCGAGAGTGTGTCGAAGTGAGTAGTAGCTACTTTAAGATCTTAACTTAAGAAATGAGCCTGTCTGTGTTGCTTCGTAATACTGTCTATCAATGCATTTTTGGCTTCCATCAATCAAAACTTAAATTTAGTTTAGAAAACTCTTACCATCCAGCTTCCAAACAGCATCTCCAAACAAGCACAGAAATCGTAAGCTTGAAGTGCTTACCTGTGGCCACTTTCTGTAGTTGTCTCGAGACTAATCCTCGGCCTGATGTGGTGTTTTTATTGTTGCTTATCTCCAAATCCCATCCTCGTCGCCACTTTATTTGAATACCCTGCAGTGACGTCTGGTCAATGACCATTTCAGTCAACGACCTGTTTCACAGAATGTAATGTGGTCATTAAACGGCTCACATTTGTACTGTATCATAGGCCTAAACATGCACAGTTGTACCTAGATAATCAGCGTCATTCATTATGCAGTCTGCGAGTGGTCATAATGTTTTGGCTGACCTGTGTATATACATAATTTAGGACTGACCTTGAGTAACACCGTGTGTTCCTCTGTACCCTTTAGCTTGGATTACAACCTCCAGCAGATGTCAACCATGTGGCAGAGACTGCACCTTGATATGAGGAGCCTGCTGTCCTGGCAATACCTGATGAAGGACATCCAGCTCATCCGCTCATGGAACATCACAATAGTCAGTTATCATGCAATGTTACTTATGCTTTAGTTCCTTAAAAAAATGTATAAACGTGTGTGTATGGACATACGATGTGAGGGAGTTTGTTTTTGACAAAATATAGGGACTAGTCGTTTCAGATGGAAGAGCGTTACTAGTTTATTATGGTTTTATTTTTTATAATTATATTTTATTTTTTATTAAAACGTAACGTTGCTGTGTTGTAGCTTAAGACCATGAAGGTGGATGAGTACAGGCAGATGCTGAGGACTCTGGAGCTCCACTACCAGGACTTCCTGCGAGACACTCAAAACTCTCAGCTCTTCAGTCCGGATGAACGCATGCAGACCGACAAGGAGTACAAGAGGACAACACAGCACTACGAGGACCTGCTCCGGACTCTGGAGAAAGGTGAGTCTGCTTCTCAATACATCAGCAAAAAAGTGCATCAGTAGCTAAGGATGTGTAACAGTGGTATTAGCTATGAAAATGCGTTAACTGTGGAATTCGCCTTACAGGACCAGTTGTCAGACGAAAGGGTGAGTTGCATCTGAACAGCTTTAAGCTGCAGGCAGTGATGAGAGTGGTTTTGTTGTAGCTTTTAATCGTAAGAAATAAAGATTGGTCGGCTTGCTGTACTTTACCACCCGTATATTTTGATCTCAAAACAGTGAGTGCATGGGTTTGCTTGTTTTGTCACCAATATGTTTAACGTACAGTGGTCAATGACAAGTGAGTTTCCAAAACAAATGAAATAGTAATTAAAACACGATTACACGGATATACAGTCAGTATAATTTAACTTGTTGGATTTATTGGCTATGTAGGATCTGATTTATCCACTGAAAATCTCAGGTGGTGCAATTACATACATATTAAATATAAAATTTAATAGCTAATTTACATATTTTTTCCCAATTTTTTACATTTTGGATTTCTTTAAAAATCTTTTTTTAAGTGTATTGATATGTTTAAGACTGTATGAATCAAGCTTATGCATTGCACAAAATAAGTATTCCAGAAACAAAACATCATATACCGTATTTTTCGGACCATAAAGCGCACCGGGTTATAAGACGCATTAAAATGAAACAAAACTCTTAAGTTCCGTCGGAAGCTCAGTTTGGTCTTTACCTGGCGCAGGGCGTCTTCTTGCTTCCTCCACTTCCGTACCTTGATTCGTTAATGTTGAATTCCCTCGCAGCTGCTCTATTTCCATGTTGTACTGCGTGACTGATAGCGTTGTGTTTGAAATCCGCTTCGAAAATGTATGAATGAATGCACGTACCCTAATGCTGAAGCACATACCGTATTCTCTCCGCTATGCTGCGCACTACGGTGGCCGTAAGCGTCGTAACTTACCAAGACCGTGCTAAAACATTTTGACAGATTTATGAGCGCCGTGTACCATCTACAATCGGTTCTAGGTCAGAAAGCACAACCAGAATTAATTCATACATTAGACGCACCGCATTTTAAGGCACACTGTCGATTTTTGAGAAAGTTAAAGGATTTTAAGTGCGCCTTATGGTCCGAAAAATACGGTAATTCCTTTAAACTGCTAGATTTAAAAATGGCATGAATTTAAAGCTTTCAGTTATTACATTTTAGATGATTAAGCTAGTAATGTAATGAATCTGCACTACATAAATACGGGTGTGCAAAGCTTAACATCCACGATTTGTTCTGTGAGACTGCAGGTTATGCGATCTGGACATTTTCCAACTCCATATTCTGTACTGTATGTAGCAAATTTATATGGGATACTGTATTGTACTGAGTAATGACTAAATATTTATGATACTGCAGTATTTCCCATACATTGATTTCATTAATATCAACATTGACCACCTCGTATTGATTTTCCTTTTTTTGCCAAATGTTGCTCAGCATTCGGTCTGCTCACGCTGATGCCGTGTTTAATAAACTTTGCGTTTAATAAAACCTTCTGCTCCAGGGGTTACGTGTGTCATTACAACTGCTGAACTACAACAGCTAATATATTTGACAGGGTAACATATGGGTTAAGTAGATTAATAAGGGTAATAACTTGGACCATGGTTGTATACATTTTAAAGAATTTGAATGCAAATCAATGGAATCAGACATCAACATGCATGTCATGTCGTTGACCTCTAATCACGTTTGTGCTGTCGTGTAGTTTTGGCTGATGATTGATTTGCTGCTCAGCTCACTGACAGGCAGGGAAAGGCCACAACTCGAGTCAGGCTCAGAATGAAGCACAGAGAGAACGAAAAAGGCCAGATTGTGCTTTGGTTGATGCTTATAGAGCACTGTGAACTGACTGAAGACACATGCATGTGCACACGCCCACGTCTGACAGAAGTGCACTTTAAGTAACCCACAATGCTGTGCTCATTCCACAGGTGAGCAGGACGAGTCCGTGTCCAAGACTTACATCACCCATATCAAAAACCTGCGCATGCAGATCGAGGACTGTGAGTCTCGCACCGTGGCCCGCATTCGCCAACCCGTGGAGAGAGATCCGCTCAAGGACTGCCTCCAAAAAGCCACCGACCAGACAGTAAGAGCTCAATGTTGGTCTGTTATCTCCACTCAGACAGATGGCATGGAAATAGCAATGAGTCATTTTGTGATTTTGCAGAAAGTACACATCGAGCTGGATGGCATTAAGAAGGACCTGGTTAAGGTGTCTAGGAAGGCAGAAGAGGTTCTGGCCTCTCCTGAGCAGTCTAGCACGCCGGTGCTAAGGTCCGAGCTGGATATCACACTGCAGAAGATGGACACCACCTACAACCTGTCCACGGTCTACCTGGAGAAGTAAGAATCAATTCTGTTCCTAGGAGAACAGCTTGTGAATCAGACATGACCTGGAGTTCTACGTAAACACTAACACACACTGTACATAATAGTTCTTACTGAACACACTGATTAATGAGATGAGATTTAGAGATGTGAACTATTCTGCCATCTCCCTATGAGTAGCCTTGATTGATCCCATTTTTCTCTACATTACTGTTTTTGTGTACATTTAATGTGTACTGATAAACATCCGGAGCTTCAGGAATGTGTTTGTATCCTCTAATTATCTTCTGAATATCGTAAGAAAAGCACAGCTGTTTGTTAATAGCTGTTACCCAGATATCTGAGTCAATCATTCCATTCTTATGCTAGGCTTAAGACAATTGAGCTGGTGATCCGCAATACACAAGGGGCTGAAGACATCCTGAAGAAGTATGAAGATCGTCTCCGTACTGCTTACAGCGTCCCGACCGATACCAAGGAAGTAGAGATCCACCGAACTGAACTCAAGGTACGCTGATTTTCATATTGTTCTTAGTGTTATAATAATAATAATAATAATAATAATAATAATAATAATAATAGATAATATAGTACTTCAAATAAGCTACTTATTTAAAATAATAGCTGTAATAAAAATATTTAGCAGAAGTAGTAATAGTACAAATAATAGAAATAATAATAATATAGGAAAAGTATTAATATTACAATATTTATATAATAATAAATGTAATAATAAACATATTATTTTCATTATTATTATTATTATTATTATTATTATTATAAATAATATACTACTTAAAATAAACTACTTAATATAATAATTGTAATAAAAATATTGTTTAGCAGAAGTAGTACTAGTACAATAATAATAATTAAAATAATAGTTGTAATAGAAATATTTAGCAGTAGTAGTAATAGTACAAATAATAATAATAATAATTATAATAATAATAATAATAATATAATAAAAATATGAATATTACAATATATAATAATAAATGTAATAATAAACATTTATTATTATTATAAATAATATATTACTTTAAATAAACTACTTAAGTAAAATAATAGTTGTAATTTTTTTTGCAGAAGTAGTACAATAATAATAATAATAATAATAATAACAATAAGTATTGATAGTACAATATTTATATAGTTAATAATAAACTTATTACAAACAATATACTATAATAATAATAATAATAATAAAGTAATTTTTACTAGAAGGAATAATACTACAATATTTATAATGGTAATAATAATATTATCATTATAAATAATATACTATATAAAATAAACTACTTAATAATTGGAATAAGAATATTATTTAGTAGAAGTAGTAATAGTACAATATTTATATAAGAATAAACATTATTATTGTTATTATTATAAACTATATACTATAATGATAATGTTATTTAGAAGTAGTAATAGTATAATGATTACAATACTTATAATAAGTATACATATGTCATATATATATATATATATATATATATATACATACATACATATACATATATATAAAATACTTAGTGTACTGTAGTAATACCATACAATATTTTTAATAATAATAGGGTGGCACAGTGCTGCAATGGTTAGCATTGTCTAGAATATCTGTAATAGTAATAAATAGTTAGTAGTAGCTGTAAATATACTTATTAATACTTACTTATGTATTATTAATGTAGTTCTAATTATATAGTTGTAGCTATGTGTGTTCTTGGGTGGTGCAGCGGTAAGACCTTAGCTCACCACCCACAGGGACTCGGGTTCTGGAGACTCAGTAAGATATGGCAGTAAGACATTAATACTAACAATAAAAATGTATATTTATTATTTGTATACATCATTTTTTAAAATTCGTTAATAACATGCATTAAAATGTTTATCCTCCAGGTGATGCGTGGTGAGGCAGAGGGCCAGCAGCCTGCCTTCAATGCTCTTGAGGGAGAGCTAGCTAAGGCTACTGCAGTCAGCGAGCGCATGTCCAGGGTGCACAGAGAACGGGACGTCGAGCTGGACCACTACAAGCAACAGCTGTCCAACCTCCAGGAGCGCTGGCGTGCCGTCTTCTCCCAGATCGACCTGCGCCAGCGTGAGCTAGAGCAGCTGGGGAGGCAGCTGGGCTACTACCGCGACAGTTACGACTGGCTGATAAGGTGGATCGCTGATGCTAGGCAGAGGCAGGAGAAGATCCAGGCCGTTCCCATCAGTGACAGCAAGACACTGATAGAACAGCTGGCGCAGGAGAAGGTATGACATCACAGATATGTTCTTTACTAATAATACCAGCGGTTAGTCCACGAGGGCAGTGGTGGTTCAGTGGTGAGGGGTCTGGGCTACAGATGTAAAGATTGGGGGTTCAAACCTTAGCTCCTGGGCCTTAAAAATGCCCATTATAATCCAGGTGTGTCCAGGTGCTCTGAGCTTCACTTGGTAACAAACTGGGTTATAAGTAAAAAATATTGTACAATGACAATAAAGAATATTTGGTGTAAAAAATCCAATGGAATGACTTGCAATGAAATGATAAAGCACCAAGATATTTTTAGTAGAGATAAACATACTGATTCTATAATGAGCTCATCATTAGTGTGATCTCTGCTTGCCAGAAACTTCTGGAGGAGATTGAGAAAAACAAAGACAAAGTTGATGAATGTCAGAAGTACGCCAAGGCTTACATTGACACCATTAAGGTAAATATGACGACTGTACTTTTTCATGTGTAATTCTGTTAATCGTGGCCTGCTCTCTCCATGTAATTCTATATCTTGTTTTTTTTTGGCAGGACTATGAACTTCAGATGGTGGCTTACAAAGCCCAGGTTGAACCACTGACTTCGCCTTTGAAGAAGACCAAGATGGACTCCGCCTCCGATAACATCATTCAGGAGGTGTCTATCAGTGCTGACTTTATTTAATCGTCGTACACTGGCGGTTTGTTGTTTACGCGGGGTGAAAAGGTGCTCTGGTGCCCGAGTCGTGTGTTAAGACTCCTGTTAGCTTGTGGAAAAGGGCTATAACGTGTCACCAAGAATCCACTGTTGAACTGCTTTTCTCTTTCCCAATAGTACGTAACCCTGAGAACTCGCTACAGTGAGCTGATGACCTTGACCAGCCAGTACATCAAGTTCATCACCGACACGCAGCGCCGCCTAGAAGATGAGGAGGTGCGTGACATTGCAAAGGGCCTGACCTGTACTAAACAAAACCAACACACTAACCCTAATTACTCACCAACAAAGCCGCATAATCATACATGTCTAATGTATGGATGACTGGACAGCAACTTTGAGTTGAACTGTATGGTATATTATGGTATATTATCAGTTCTGCCTATTATTAACAATGGTCCCATTCAAACCAAGGATAAGAAATGCGCTCTAAACAAACAGTAATCCAATGAGAATAGCACATGTCGTTGGCACAGCAGGTAGGTGTTAGTGTCACAGGTACCAGGACCTGGTTTCAATTTTCACCTCTGGTTACTGTCAGCGTGGGCTTTGGCATGCTCTCCCTGACTCCATGTGGGTTCACTCCCACCTGCTTAAATATGCCAGCTGATGGACTGGCTGCTTCAGTCCTAGCCATTTTTCCAGGACTGGCTCCAGACCTACCCCAGCATTTGAAACGATGGTGTGGTTACTACAGATGATCTATGTATAGAGATGTCCATTTTTTTTTCAAAGGAAGCCAGATTATAATAATAAAAATAATAATATTAATAATAACAAGGCTGGGGTTGCAACTTGTAGGTGCAGTTATGGAATGCAGTGATGGATTGCTGCCCTGTCCAGGGTGTACCTCGGCCTGTCCATGGTGGATTTCAGAATAGGCTTCGGGCTCACCCATGACCCTAACCAGGATAAGTGGGGGTAAACCGGGATGCCCTAATAAGGCTGGAGTTATTTGTTGAATTGAAGGGATTACATTCTGAGACATTCCTCATCTCCATAAAGTGGAGTAAATATCTAATGTCTTAAAAGTACCATTTTATCTGGACTGATACCTATAAAGTCTGTGACTGGATATGTCAAAGTCACCCCATTCTGTCATGAAGTGATTGCAGCCCATATTTGATAAGTCTAATTGCTTAATCGTTCAGTTGGCCAGAAGGTGAATTGAAAGAACTGTCAGTTAGAAATATAAACGTATATCATTTTCCCCAAATCACACTTTAAATCGCGTTTGAATGAGTATAGGCTTCTTATTTCTTCTTTTCCTCCTTTCCACACTTTTCTCTTGGTGTCAGTCAAAATTATTCTACAATCCCAAATCAGAAAAAAAGTTGGGACAGAATGGAAAACGCCATTTAAAAATGCAGCGTGTCTTACAATTACTTGGACTTTTATTTCATAGCAGGCAGTATGAACCCTTGACTGTTATCAGCAACAAGTCCAAAAGCCAGGGTCTGTCTTGGTATGAGGTTGTGCCAGTGCCAGTACCATTGGAAAAGTCATTTACACTTAAGTGATGGCAGCATTAATGCAGAAAAGTACATTGAGATTTTAGAATGACATACGCAGCCTTTAAGGCGACATCTTTTCCAGGGACGTCCATGCATTTTTCAACAAGACAATGCAAAACCACATGCTGCACACATTACAAAGGCAGGGCTTTGAAAGAAGAGAGCGGTACTGGACTAGCCTGCCTGCAGTCCTGACCTGTCCCCAATAGAGAATGTGTGGAGAATTTTGAAACAAAAATGGTGACAATGACAGCCCTAGGACACATCCTAAGATGTGTTTGGAGGAAGAATTGGATAAAATAACACCTGAAACACTTCATTGCTTGGTATCCTCGGTGGTTGTGAGAAGGACTGGCAACATTACAAAGTGGTAAATGCTTTACTGTCCCAACCACACAGCTATGGATGTTTATTATCAAATGTAGGGGTTAGTTGGGAAGTTGACCAGGAAAAATACGTAATATCTAGGGTTCATACTGTCTGCAATTAAATAACAGTCCAAGTAAATATAAGACACACTGTTTTTTGTTTGTATATTGCATACAGTCCCAACTTTTTCTGTTCTCGGGTAAATTCTAAAGTTTCGAAACTTTCACTGAGTTACAGATTTCTCTCCCCAATTTTTCTAACCCTAACCTTTTCGTTTCTTTGCTTCTCTTAACTGCCTGCCAGTGCTTTGTCATGATGATTGCTTGTCTTGTTTGGGCACTAAAGAGGTAAAACTTTTACTCTGTTCATGTCTGTTTCTGTCTACTGCATCTTTTCAGTCAAATTGTCTGATTCTTATGCGTATTGTTTTGCAACTAGATAAATGGAAATTCCCATTTATTGTGCAAGATAATGAATGTTTACATTAAAAACAACTCTATTCATTACTTATGTTTCATATGTTCTAAGCATAAGAATAAGACAGCCTTCATTTTCATTTTCAGTTATGCATTCTCTCCTGCTCTTTTGCCTTGTCGCTCTGCTTCTCTCAATTAGTTTATACTTTAAGGACAGTAATAAGTAAGGATGCATTGATACCTTGTTTTTTTTACCAGACTGAGTATGATGGGTCTAGTTGAGATTAAAAGCATAAGGTAATTTTTATAGCATTTATATAGCGTTTGCTACCGTCGTGTCCACGCACACTACTGTGCTTGTGCTTTCTAACGTTGCAGTGGTAACTGAAGTACATGATGTGAATTTAAATGAAGTACAAGCGAATTAGTTACCTATGATCACGTAAATGCGTCAGAGTTACAGCTGAAAATACAAGTGGAACACTACCATCTACTCAGCATCCGAAACCTAAATCACTCCCTTACAAATATCACTCCCTCCAGAAAATACACAACACCATTTTCAAATTACAAACACATTTTAACAGTCACACACACACTGTAGAACCAAAATATAAACACGCACAATGGAATAAATGTAACGCGGGCTCTGACTGACAGAAAGGGAGAGACGCGTACAGGTTCCAGTAATAAAGAAAAAGGCTTTATTAACCAAACCATAAACAGAACGCAGGAAATCACAGCTTACAGAATGACCTGAAAACCGTAACAGTCCACTGAACTAAGGAAGCGTGCTGGGACCACGGCAACAAATCAAATGAATTACAACAAAAGACAAACCACGGGGAGAACAAGGAGCGTGGGAACTTAAACAAAGAGCGTAGGGACGGTCGAAATGAACCATGGAATAAACGTGGAAAAAAGGATAGTTCACAGATGGGCGGAGCCACAAAAACGGGAAGTAAACCGCGGATGGAATGCGGAACCGGCAGGGAGATAAATGCGGACAGGACGTGGAATAAGCAGGAACTCAAGAGCAGACGGAACATGAAACAGGCAGGATAACAGTATGCATACGGAATGCGAAACAGGCAGGTAAATCCAAAGCGGACGGGACTGCAGATGGGAGTAGATCCACAGGCAGACAGGCAATACATGCGGTACGCTCAGACGTGACCGAGGCAATAATCTGCCCCGAATGTCTCTCAAAGCTGGGCTTATAAAGGCAGTCCCACAGCTGGAGACAATTTGTAATCCAGAAGCGGTGGAGCTTCCGGATAAGTTCGCCTGAGTCACGTGGCTTAGTTCGCACTCAGCGGGGTTGAGAGGCAGGGAAACCAGGGTGAGACCATGGGGCGTGACAACATAAAGATAAATAAACACTTCGCTGGCGGTACACAACCAAAAGGGAATGAGTCCACTTGAAGAACACTAATTTCCAGAACAGGCAGTGCAATATCAGTATTAAACACTTTAAACCTTTAGGCAGACTACAAACTTTTGGCAGAAAAAATTGCGACACCTAAACGTGTCAGAGCGTAATGAAGTTCCTACATATGCACGTAGTTAATGCAAAGTAAATCAGTATTCATGGAAATAAATTAAAAGGAAAAAAACTAAACATCAAAATATGACATAAATAATATTTATGGTAGTTAAAATACAAAGGCTAAACATTATTTTTATTTGACCAGCTGTTTATGGTCGCAATGTCCGGAGTTGAAGACTTGAATTTATTTTCATAATTTGTTATAAAAGTTAAGACCTCAGTCATTAAAAGCCAACGAATGTTGGACGGATTGTCGTTAAACGGCGCTTCCCTGTAGTTCAATGCTTCATTTCACTGATGGTTTCACATTTATACCTTTATATAAGGAGAGTTGTTCACAACATTTAGGATAGCTTTATGTCTCAAGCTTTTCCTTATGCTAGACTAATGGTATCATGCAGTGTCTGAGCAGTATTTTAACCAGTAAAAGTACATGAAAACAGACCGATAAAGGTATCGATGCATCCCTAGTAATTAGTGTATTCTAAGCAGAGTTGGCTGAATATTTGACCTATTTTACCTGTTTACCTTTTAAACGTTTGCCAATTTCTCTTCTTTTTCACTTCGACAATTAAGGCCTCTCTTGAGTGGCAGTTTTTCTTTCTTTTGGCATCTCTTTATTCCTATACACTCTACCCTTTTAAAGTTTGTAAGGATACATGTCACCTCCATTCAGAGGCCACTCTGACATGTCTCAATTCATGTACAGTTCTGACTGATATTGCTTATCAGTAGTCACATACAGCTTAAATGTAAGCAATGCTTTATTTAGCATGAACTTGCCAATTGTGAGGTGTTGTGAGCAGAATGTCTTGTCTCCATACATTAGTTCCGACAAATTACCATCCCATGACTGATTGCATTTGCTTAAAACCTAACATGTCGTGTGTGCATCTGTCTTTGTGCTAAACAAAATAACCTTAACCTTAACCGTAACGTCTTGTCATGCTTGCTCATAATCATAACTTTCTTTGCCATTTACCTTCCACTAATACAGAAAGCTGCTGAGAAACTTAAAGAGGAGGAGAGGAAAAAAATGGCTGAAATGCAAGCCGAGTTAGACAAACAGAAGCAGCTAGCGCAAGCACACGCGCAAGCCGTTGCCAAAGCAGAGAAAGAGGCGAAAGCGCTCAAACTTATGATGGAGGAAGAAGTGACCAAGCGAGAATTTGTCGCTGTGGACGCTGAGAAGCAGAAGCAGAATATTCGCCAGGAGCTGGATGAACTCAAAACCCTCTCGGAGCAGCAGATCAAAACAAAGAGTCAGCAGGTGGAGGAGGCCCAGCAGAGTCGGACCAAAATAGAAGAGGAAATTCGAATCATCAGAATTCAGCTGGAAACCACGCTGAAGCAGAAATCCACTGCAGAGTCCGAGCTAAAGCAGCTTAGGGACAACGCAGCCGAGGCTGAGCGACTGCGTAAAGCAGCTCAAGAAGAAGCCGAGAAACTCCGCAAGCAAGTCGTTGAAGAGACTCAGAAGAAGCGCAAGGCGGAGGAGGAGCTGAAGCTAAAGGCAGATGCCGAAAGGGAGGCTGCTAAACAGAAGCAGAAAGCCTTGGAGGACCTTGAAAACCTGAAGCTGCAAGCCGAAGAGGCCGAAAGGCGCGTAAAGCAGGCTCAAATCGAGAAAGAACGCCAGATCACGCTTGCCCATGAAGCGGCTCAGAAAAGTGCCGCTGTCGAACTCGAGTCTAAGCGCATGTCCTTTGTGGACAAGACGTCAAAGCTGGAGGAATCGCTTAAAGAGAAGCACGTGACTGTCATCCAGCTGCAAGAGGAAGCAGAACGCCTTAAAAGGTTGCAGGAGGAGGCAGACAAGTCAAGGGAAGAGTCGGAAAAAGAGCTTGAAAAATGGAGGCAGAAGGCCAATGAGGCCCTTCGTCTGAGGCTCCAGGCTGAAGAAGAAGCCCACAAAAAATCTCTCGCCCAGGAGGAGGCAGAGAAACAGAAAGAGGAGGCGGAGCGCGAGGCCAAGAAACGGACCAAAGCTGAAGAGTCTGCCCTGAAACAAAAAGACATGGCCGAACAAGAATTGGAAAAGCAAAGAAAACTGGCTGAGTCCACAGCTCAGCAGAAGCTCTCCGCGGAGCAGGAGCTCATCCGTTTGAGGGCCGAGTTCGACCATGCAGAGCAGCAGCGATCACTACTCGATGATGAACTTTATCGCCTGAAGAACGAGGTCAACGCTGCCGTGCAGCAGCGGAAACAGCTCGAAGATGAACTGGCCAAAGTGAGGAGCGAAATGGACATTCTGTTAGAGCTCAAATCCAAAGCTGAGAAGGAGTCCATGTCTAACACTGAAAGGAGTAAGCAACTCCTTGAAGCCGAAGCTGCTAAAATGAGGGATCTTGCAGACGAGGCAGCCAAGCTCCGCGCCATTTCTGAAGAGGCAAAAAGGCAGAGGCAGGTAGCGGAAGAAGAAGCTGCCAGGCAAAGAGCGGAAGCTGAAAGAATCCTGAAAGAAAAGCTCGCCGCGATCAACGAGGCAACTCGTCTTAAAACGGAAGCGGAGATAGCCCTCAAAGAGAAAGAGGCGGAAAACGAGCGCCTCCGAAGGCAAGCGGAAGACGAAGCGTACCAAAGAAAGGCTCTCGAAGATCAGGCGTCCCAGCACAAGCAAGACATCGACGAGAAAATCGACCAGCTCAAGAAATCTTCGGAAATGGAATTAGAACGGCAGAAAGTAATCGTAGACGAAACGCTCAAACAGAGAAGGATCGTTGAAGAAGAGATCCGTATCTTAAAGCTCAATTTTGAAAAGGCTTCATCTGGCAAGCTCGACTTGGAGCTCGAATTGAACAAGCTGAAGAATATTGCGGAGGAAACCCAACAGAGTAAGTTGCGTGCTGAAGAGGAGGCCGAAAAATTCAGAAGGCTTGCCTTGGAGGAGGAGAACAGAAGGAGAGAGGCCGAGGAAAAGGTTAAAAAGATTGCCGCAGCAGAGCAGGAAGCAGCTCGACAGCGTCAGACTGCCCAAGACGAGGTGGAACGTCTCAAAAAGAAGGCGGACGAAGCCAAAAAGCAGAAGGAGGACGCTGATAAAGAAGCGGAGAAGCAAATCGTTGTTGCAAAGGAGGCAGCTCAGAGATGCACCGCTGCCGAAAGTCAGATTCAGAGTGTCCTTGTGCAACAGAAGGAAGACAACCTCGTTCAGCAGCAAATGAAAGAGGAGTATGAGAAAGCGAAACGACTGGCCGAGGAAGCGCGTCTGGCCAAAGAGAAGGCTGAAAGAGAAGCTGCTCTCCTTCGTCAAAAAGCCGAGGATGCAGAGAATCAGCGGCAAGCTGCTGAGGTCGAAGCTGCCCGTCGGGCCAAAGCCCAGGAGGATGCCGAGAGACTGAGAAAGGAGGCGGAGTTGGAAGCAGCCAAACGTACTCAGGCAGAGACTGCTGCAATGAAACAGAAAGAGCAAGCAGACGCCGAAATGGCAAAGCACAAATCGATCGCGGAGCAAACTCTTAATCAAAAATCTCAGGTTGAGAGAGAGCTTACCAAGGTGAAAGTGCAGCTAGATGAGACTGACAAACAGAAATCCCTCCTGGACAAGGAACTTTATCGCCTTAAGGATGAGGTCAGTGATGCTTTGAAACAGAAGGCTCAGGTGGAAGATGAGCTATTCAAGGTCAAGATTCAAATGGAAGAGCTCATTAAACTCAAGCTCCGAATTGAAGAGGAGAACCAGCGCCTCATCAAAAAGGACAAAGATAACACTCAGAAGTTCTTGGCAGAGGAGGCCGAGAACATGAAAAAGTTGGCCGAAGAAGCTGCCAGACTCAGCGTGGAGGCTCAGGAAGCTGCGCGCATGAGACAAATAGCAGAGTCGGACCTTGCTCAACAAAGGGCCCTTGCGGAGAAAATGCTTAAAGAAAAGATGCAAGCGATCCAGGAAGCATCCAAACTGAAAGCCGAGGCAGAAATGCTTCAGAGACAAAAGGACCTCGCTCAGGAGCAGGCTCAGAAGCTGCTTGAAGATAAACAGCTGATGCAGCAACGACTCGACGCGGAAACGGAGGGTTTCAAAAAATCCTTGGAAGCCGAGCGCAGGAGGCAGTTGGAGATAGTCGCCGAAGCCGAGAAACTTAAGATGCAAGTGTCTCAGCTCAGTGATGCGCACTCAAAAGCTGAGGAAGAAGCCAAGAAGTTTAGGAAGCAGGCAGATGAGATCAGCGCCCGTCTTCACGAGACTGAGATCTCCACCAGGGAGAAAATGTTTATCGTTGAGAAACTGGAAGTGGATCGACTAAGCAGTACAAAAGAAGCGGGCGATCTGCGCAAAGCAATCACCGACCTTGAAAGGGAAAAAGAAAAACTGAAAAAAGAGGCTGAAGAGTTGCAGAAAAAGTCTAAAGAGGTATTGTTTTAATCACAGAATTAATATGCAGTCAATGTCAATGTCAATGTCAATAACCCGCTCCCTAAAAACTAACATCGCATAAATGTAATTTTATCCACAGCAATCATTCTCTGTAAAATGTTTAATTGTATTAATTCCTTTTATTAACATTTTTCCATCACACATTCTTAACTTGACCAATTTACAAATAAAAAAAATGTTTTAACTCATATTTCTGTTCCACTCTAGATGGCAAACGCTCAACAGGTACAAATTGAGCACGAGAAAACCATCCTTCACCAGACGTTCATCTTAGAAAAGGAGATGCTGTTGCAGAAAGAAAAACAAATTGAAGACGAGAAAAAGAAGCTAGAAGGCCAGTTCGAAGAAGAAGTCAAGAAATCCAGAGCTCTACAGGAGGAACAGGAGCGTCAACGGAAACAAATGGAAGAGGAGAAAAAGAAACTTCAGGCCACCATGGATGCCGCTGTTAAGAAACAAAAAGACGCCGAGGAGGAAATGCTCAACAAGCAAAAACAGATGCAGGACCTCGAGAAGAAAAGGCTTGACCAAGAACGACATCTTGCGGAGGAAAACAAGAAACTGCGCGAAAAATTGGAGCAGCTTGAAACCGTTAATAAACAGCAAGAAGCCAGTTTTTATGAACTAAAGAGCGAAGGTCTCAATGGCCAGCGCGTCGAGGTGGACAGCACCAACGGAGACTCTGCGTTGCTGTTTGATGGCATTCGTGGGAAGGTTCCAGCAAGCCGGTTATTAGAAGTAGGCCTCTTGGGCAAAAAAGATTATGACAACTTAACCAAAGGCAGGACCACAGTATCTGAACTTAGCCAAAAAGAGTGGCTTAACACGTATCTGAAGGGCAATAACTGCATCGGTGGCTTACTCGTTCATCCAAACCAGAAAATGCCCATCTATCAAGCCATGAAAGAAAATAAAATCACTCCAGGCACCGGTTTATCACTCCTGGAAGCCCAGGCAGCCACTGGATACATCATTGACCCTATTAAGAACAAGAAAGTAAATGTCAACGAGGCAGTGAAAGAAGGTCTCATCGGACCTCACCTTCATAACAAAATTTTGTCTGCTGAGAAAGCCATTACTGGTTACAAGGACCCCTACACAGAGGCAAAGATTTCACTCTTTGAAGCCATGAAGAAAGGTCTGATTGAGGAAGGCCATGCCATCCGACTGCTCGAGGCACAGATCGCAACCGGGGGAATAATTGACCCGATCCACAGCCACCGCGTGACAACCGAAATAGCCTACAAACAGGGTCAGTTTGATGCTGCCACGAAGAAGATTCTCGACGATCCCTCAGATGACTCAAAAGGCTTCATTGATCCAGACAGCCAACAAAATCTGACATACCTACAGTTAATGCAGAGGTGTGTGACCGATCCTGAGACGGGGTTGCTTCTCCTGCCTGTCTCAGACAAACCAGCCGTCAGAACGTTCACAGATGAGGAAACGAGGGATATCTTTAACAAGACAGCAGTGTCTGTGCCCTTCGGAAAGTTCAGGGGTAAAACTGTGACCATCTGGGAAATTATTAATTCGGAGTACTTCACGGAGGACCAGAGAAAGGATCTGCTTCGACAGTACAAAACGGGCAAGATCACAGTGGAAAAGATCATCAAGATCATCATCACTGTGGCCGAGGAAAAAGAGAAAAAGAATGAGCTGGAATTTGACGGGCTAAGAACACCCGTTCCTGCAGCAGAGCTCCTTGAATCCAAGATCATCGACAAAGACCTCTATAACAAGTTACACAAAGGAAATGCGACCATCAAAGAGGTGTCTCAGTTGGAGCACGTACAGAGAGCATTAAAGGGTACTAACTGCATTGCAGGAGTAGTCATCGAGCCGAGCAAAGAAACGATGTCCTTCTACCAGGCTATGAAAAGAGATGTGATGAGGCCAGGACCTGCTCTGACTCTTTTAGAGACTCAAGCTGCCACCGGATATCTCATCGACCCGGTGACAAATCAGAAGCTTACCGTGGACGAAGCTGTGAAAGCAGGTGTTGTGGGCCCCGAGCTACACGAAAAGCTGCTGTCTTCAGAGAGAGCAGTCACGGGCTACAAGGATCCTTACACTGGAAAAACCGTCTCTGTGTTTGAGGCAATGAAGAAGGATCTAATTAACAAGGAGCAGGGAATCCGATTCCTTGACGCCCAGTTGGCAACAGGAGGCGTCATAGACCCTCTGAAAAGCCATCGTGTTCCCAACGAGGTTGCCTGCAAGAGGGGTTACTTCGATGACGAAACGCAAAAGGTCTTGAGTAACCCAACAGATGACGTCAAGGGTTTCTATGACCCCAACACACAGGAGTACCTCACCTATCCCCAGCTTCTGAAGAGATGCATTACTGACAAAAAGACTGGCCTTCAGCTTCTACCCCTGTCTGAACAAGCAATCAACACCAAAGAAGAACATAAGTACACCGAAGCGCAGGCCAAGGAAGCAATGACACAGGCCACAGTGGAGGTTAACAGTGGACCATTCAAAGGAAGGAGAGTTACCATCTGGGAAATCCTGAACTCTGAATATCTGACTGCGGAGCAAAGGCTTGATTTGCTGAGGCAGTACAGGTCTGGAAAAATGACAATTGAGAAGCTTATAAAGATTCTTATCACAATCGTGGAGGAGAAAGAAATCAAGAAACAAGAGCAGTCCAGGTTCAAAGGGCTTCGAGCTCCTGTGCCAGCCAAGTCCTTGTTTGACTCTAAAATTATCGATAAGTCCACCTATGATTTGCTTCAACAAGGCAAGACGACACCAAATGAGGTCAGCAAAAAAGACTCTGTTAGAAAGTATCTGCAAGGCTCAGAAAGCATTGCCGGCATTTACCACGAACCTACAAAGGAAAAGCTTGGCATCTATCAAGCCATGAAAAAGAAGCTGTTGAGACAGAATACAGGAAGCGCTCTGCTCGAAGCCCAAGCTGCCACAGGTTTCATGGTTGATCCTGTAACGAATCAGTTTCTCACAGTTGATGAAGCTGTTAAAGCATTACTTGTGGGACCTGAGCTTCACGAGAAACTGCTTACTGCTGAAAAGGCCGTTACTGGTTACAAAGACCCATTCACAGGCAAAATTATCCCATTGTTCCAAGCCATGCAGAAAGAGCTTGTCCCCAAAGAGCACGCAATTCCTCTTTTGGAGGCCCAGGTTTCCACTGGAGGAATTATTGATCCGGTTAACAGTCATCGGATTCCCATTGACGTGGCATACCAGCTGGGATATTTCAGCAAAGAAATGGCCAGCAGCATCGCTGACACCTCGCAGAAAAACAACGCCTACTGCGACCCTGAAACTGATGAAAGCGTGTCATATAAACAGTTGAAAGACAAGTGTATGACAGACCCCGAGACGGGCCTAAACCTTTTGCGTCTCTCTAAACCACAGGCACCAACAGTGGTGGAAAAGACGTACCTGTACTCAGAAGAACAAATCCAGAGCGATCTGTCCAGTACTCAGGTTGACCTCCCAGTTGAAGGCCTTGCTCAAGGTTCAATGTCCCTCTGGGATGTCATGAACTCGAATCTAATACCTGAAGATCAAAGGGCAAAACTGCTGGATGATTATCGATCAGGCAAAATAACTAAAGAGCGAATGATCATTATAATCATTGAGATCATGGAGCAAAGAGAAATCATCCGAGGGGAGGACCTAAAATCGTACAGCATGATCAGGCGCAGGGTCACTATTGAAGAACTCTACAATGCACGTATCATTGACCTAGAGACCTACAACCTGCTGAAACAAGGGAAGAAGACCCTTCAGGAGGTCATGGAGTTGCGAAGTGTCAGACAGTATTTATTCGGAACTGGCAGCGTGGCTGGCGTGGCGCCTGATGCCAGAACTAAAACCAGTATTTACCAGGGAATGAAGAGAGATCTGATAAAGCCCGACGATGCCATGACCCTCTTGGAAGCACAGGCAGCCACTGGATTTATCGTTGACCCAGTCAGGAATGAGATGCTCACTGTTGATGAAGCTGTACGGAAAGGCGTGGTGGGGCCAGAACTCCACGACAAACTTCTGTCCGCCGAAAGAGCCGTGACTGGGTTCAAGGATCCATACAGCGGCAAACTCATTTCCCTCTATCAGGCAATGAGAAAGGACCTTGTTCCAGAGGACTACGCCATGAGGCTGCTCGAGGCTCAGATAGCCACTGGAGGTGTCATTGATCCAGAATTCAATTTCCATCTGCCGGCAGACATTGCTACCCAGCGTGGCTATATCAACAAAGAAACCTACGAAAGGCTTTCTGATGAAACTAAAGGATATGTCGATCCCGTCACGGAGGACAAAGTCTCGTACGCACAGCTGCTCAAGAGATGCAGAGTGGATAAAGATGGCCTGTATGTGCTGCCTTTGGCAGAAAAGAGGCAACTGTTTAAGGGCTTAAGAAAGGAAATCACAATCGAAGAATTGATACGCTCGCATCTCATCGATGAGAAAACACTTTCCGAGTTCAATGAGGGCCTGATAACGATGGAAGAGCTGACCAGTAGGCTCAAGGAGTACCTGGAGGGAACAGGCTGCATCGCTGGCGTGTACGTGGAAGCGACTAAAGACAGACTTTCCATATACCAAGCCATGAAAAAGAACATGATCAGGCCGGGAACCGCCTTCGAATTGCTAGAGTCTCAAGCAGCTACAGGATACATGATCGATCCAATCAAGAACCTCAAGCTAACAGTCAGTGAGGCTGTCAAGATGGGAATCGTGGGCTCTGAGTTTAGAGACAAGCTCATGTCTGCCGAACGAGCTGTCACGGGTTACAGGGATCCTTACACGGGTAAAACGATCTCTCTCTTCCAGGCTATGCAAAAAGGTCTCATCTTAAGAGATCATGGAATTCGACTGCTGGAAGCTCAGATCGCCACTGGCGGAATCATTGACCCTGAAGAGAGCCACCGCTTGCCTGTGGATGTGGCCTACAGCCGTGGCTACTTTGATGAAGAAATGAATGAGATCCTGACCGATCCATCCGACGACACCAAGGGCTTCTTCGACCCGAACACAGAGGAGAATCTAACCTATCTTCAGCTGAAGGACAGGTGCATAAGAGACCCAGAGACAGACCTTTTGCTTTTACCCCTGAAAGAGAAGAAACGCGAGAGAACGACATCCTCAAAATCGTCTGTTCGCAAGCGCAGAGTTGTCATTGTCGATCCAGAGTCGGGCAGAGAAATGACCGTCTATGAAGCGTACCGTAAGGGGCTCATCGATCATCAAACATACCTCGAACTTGCAGAGCAGGAATGCGAATGGGAAGAAATTACAATGACCACTTCTGACGATGAAGAGAAGTCCATAATCATTGACAGAAGGTCAGGTCGCCAGTACGACATCGGTGATGCTCTGGCAAGAGGCCTCATTGATCAGTCTGCCCTGGAACAGTATCGCTCTGGCAACCTTGCCATCACAGAATTTGCTGACATGTTATCTGGGAACATGGGTGGCTTTCGCTCCCGCTCATCCTCCTTTGGTTCCACTTCATCCTATCCCATGAGTCCCATCCCAAGCATCAAAACACCTACAGTGATATGGAATGACCCAACTGAGGTGACCGGACCTGTGGCTGGAATACTTGATACAGACACTCTAGAGAAAGTTTCAGTCACTGAAGCCATGCACCGAAACCTAGTTGACAGCATCACAGGCCAGAGGCTCTTAGAAGCCCAAGCGTGCACTGGCGGCATAATAGATCCATCGACTGGAGAGAAGTTCTCCGTCGCAGATGCGGCCAGCAAGAGCCTGCTCGACAGGTTCATGGTCGAGAGACTCAACCTAGCCCAAAAAGCTTATCATGGATTTGAAGAACCTAGAACCAAAGTGAAAATGTCTGCTGCTCATGCCCTTAAGAAAAATTACCTGTACTATGAGGCTGGGCAGCGTTTCCTGGAGGTGCAGTATCTCACCGGTGGCCTGATTGAACCAGAGGCCGAAGCACGAGTCTCTCTAGAGGAGGCCATCATGAAAGGCGCTATTGACATCCGCATGGCTCAGAAGCTAAGGGACGTGAGCGCTTATTCCAAATACCTTACATGCCCCAAAACCAAACTGAAGATCTCCTATAAGGATGCCATGGACCGAAGCATGGTTGAGGAGGGAACTGGGCTAAGACTCCTGGAAGCCTGTTCACAGTCTAGTAAAGGTCTGTACAGTCCTTATAATGTCAGCGGTGCTGGGTCCGCCACAGGCTCGCGATCAGGGTCCAGAACAGGATCCAGATCGGGCTCAAGGAGAGGCAGTTTTGATGCTACTGGCTCTGGCTTCAGCATGAACTTTTCCTCGTCTTCCTACACATTCTCCAGTAACAGTCGCAGATATTAGTAATACCCCCCTTCCCCTCCCCTTTCTTTCACCCTCCCCCAACCTATGCACCTTGCCCAGACCCTGAAAGTACCCTCCATGATACTGCCTCTTAAAGTCCAATCCACACTACAGCTGTTTTAGCAAGACAAAACCTTTAAGATTATGTATTTTGATTTGCATGGGGTTTTTTTGCCATAGAAAAGTGCATTCCAAAAACTACTAGTATGTTCTTATTGGAGTGACAATCTCCCATCAGATGTAGTTTGGATGCTTAAATACTATGCAGTTTATACATAGCAATAATTCATTTTTTAATGACTTTTTAGAAGCGTTTCTAATTATTGGAGTCGTTTGAACCTCTTGGTTTGCTCTCAAATAGCACAGTTGGCTTTATAGGACTTTTAATATGGCTAAATAACACTATCAAGTACAATTCTTTTTTCCAAAGTTTTTACAAACAACTTACTCTTTCTACTTGTTATTTGGGGACGTTGTCCTGTTTTCTTTTCCTTTCAAGTTACCCAAAAAAACTAAATATAGACACTAACACTGTGTTGCCAAGATTGAAAAAGTTTATTTTTATGTACGTTTTATATATGTATATCGATGGTTAACGGAAACTTGTGTTAAGCCATCATGGAATGTAGGAGTTTTGTGCAAATAGTGCCGAATGTATAAAAGCCAAACATTACACGACATTTGATTAACACTGGAGGAGGAAAGCACACTTGAAGTATCATGACCTCTACCACTGTTACATCACACTACCCAAATTAATCTCACGATATGGAGGTTAATCCGATCAGCCCCTGCCCCAGTGGAACATCCTTAAGGCTCACAGACAGTCAGATCACTCAAATGTACCAAGAAGACCTGAGGTGCCTGGCCCTACCCACCACTCATACCATCTGGGAAATCCCGAATGCAGTGATGAACGTTTGGTACTAGTAAGTTGAATTAATGGTATATTCAATGGATTTCTTCCTGAAAGCCAAATAATTTTTTGATAGGCCACAGTTTTACTTCATAATAACTTTTTGGAGTCACTGCAGTTCATATCAAATATGGAGCTGAGATTAACGAGCTCTTCTTTCTTTATATTTTCAAACAGAGCTTATCCAAAGTTACATCACCCACAACAGAAGACCGTGTCAGTGAAACAGATGTTTTACAGCAATACTCACCTTCACATATTGAGGTATGTTCTTAAAAAATGTAAATATTTCCCTTGATTAACTCCCTGGTAAAAACAATGAGTGCCTCCATCTATTTTTGCTTATGCTTCACCTTCCATTGGTGGCTCAGATGGTTGCGTGTTCACTGCTTGGCCAGACTACCAAAGATTGGCCAAGACCTGTAAACTTCAACTGCTCTAGAGGTTAGAAGTAGAGCTAGAGCTTTAGTTCTTCCAATAAATCCTGCAAATTTTGAGGTACTGAGGTGTCCATTTTGCCACAATGACAAGTAAGTAACAAGTAAAATATCTACTACTGTAGTTTTGTCCCTTTGAACATTGTCTTGGCAGCAAAAAACAAGCCTCATAAATTGAACATCCAGCCAGCATTGAAACATAAGACACTATTGGTGGATGCAACTCACTTTTTGTCGGGGAGCTTAATATTTTGCATGAATGCAGAACAGTGATGCTTGTCCAGTACTCATTTTTTCATACTTCAGTTTATGTTGACATTATTTGCTTTTTGTTGCCTTTTGTTTCTTTTTCGTTTTTAGATCTCCACCGAGCCTTTCGCTCCTTTCTTCTGTTGCTTCTGCCATATCATTTGCACAGAGAACGTAGAGGCTAGGGTTAGCCTGAAGGTTTGCTTGGATGTCAAACCAGCGACTGACTGTCATGGAATTGCCTGGCTTTACCATCCACTTTATGGACTCTTTTGGTCTAAAATCCTACTTCGTATGGTCAACTGTTTCAGACTGGGCACGGAATATACAATTACTAAAAGCCATTTTATTCAAGCTCAAGATTTTAAAAAATGTTTTCATACCCAGAGTATCATTAGATTGTGTGATGCATTTAATATGCATTCTTCTTGTCTTAACTTGTCCAGTGTGTGCGTCTGTATTCTACAAACTGAGGTCTCCCAAACAATTAACACGAATAACACCTTTAGTTTAACGTATTTTATGACAGATATATTATTGTGATACATTTTTTGGCTTCTCACCAGCTGCAAACATTTGTTCATATATTTTTTTTCAACCAGTGTTGCTTTTGTGCATTTGAAATCCACTGTGTTTATTTTTTGGTTGTTCTTGACTTGTGTATGTCTTCATATTTTGTTTGCTTTGTTGTTTTCATTTTTTGATATCTGTAATATATTTGCTTTGCATGATTTACTAACTTAATATCAGACGGTTTAAAGATTCTTGAAGATGAAGAGCGTGTCTTTGACCTTGCTGATAAGTTTCTCATTTTAAAAAAAAGTATGAAATGCAAACTGGCTTCTGCATGAGCTGCTTTCTTGAAGAGACATTAAACGGTGGGAGGAAACTTTACTTCTAAAAGAATATTGCATATTCTAATGTAAATAAAAGTATTACTGAATATTCTGTTTTGTCTGAATTTATTTAATCTGCTTGACAGTCTTTATATAGTGGAAACCAAATGTCTGAGAACACTGGTGAAAATGCTGGATCTTTGGATCTTTGAGGATTCATACTCCAGCAGGATAATGACCAAAAACACAACTCAAAGCGTTAACTACTTAAAGACCAAGGAAGATCACGGAGAGCCGATTGGACTTTCCTCCACAGTCACATGACCTAGAGCCTAATGAGCATTTATGGGGGCACTTGAAGACAGAAAGCCAAGAATCCAGAGATCATTGTGTGAAGGAATATCGTGAAATCTTACTGCAATAACGTGGATCATCAGATTTTGCACAAACTTGTTACATCCATGCCAGCTCGAGCAGATGCTCTTTTATTACAGCATCAGCGGAAGCATACCAAATACTAATCAGTTCTGAAATGTTTGTATTATTTTAAAGGTTCCACTTTTTTACTCAAATTGTTTTATATGGTTTGTCGTGGAAATCTTGTATTAAACCCAAGAAAAATCCAACAGAAGCATGATCACTAGTGGCCTCAGACTTTTGCCCTCTCTGCTTGGATGGACCCCATTGAAATGACCTGGATTTCTGTATTAATTGCTCAACATAAAAAACACAGTTTGCATGTATGAGTAACACACAAACAACTGAAAGTGTTACATCTTGATTTATTCACCAAAATGCACAGTCCAGGTTGGAAAATTATGTGAATCCTCCTTTAAGTATCATAATGCTTTCTGTAGCTGCTCATCAGACTCGGATCATTCTGGGATTCTGGCCTGTCTTAGGCCATATCACAGGATCTTAATCTGCTAATTGTCTATTACAGACATGTTATTCCTTTAAAATCATATCATGTAGATGTGACCAGAGAGTTGTCCCCCAAATATAACCATTGTAAACAACTGTATAATTTAGTACATTTACAGCATTTAGCAGAGACCCTTATCCAGAGCGACTTACAACTGATACAACCTTACAGTCCAAGCAATTGTGGGATAAGAGTCTTTTGCTCAATGATCCAACAGTGGCAGCTTGAATTTTCTATATTTCTGCATAAGTATGACCTAAAACATCATCAGATTTTCACACAAGTCCTAAAAGTAGATAAAAAGAACCCAGTTAAACAAATGAGACAAAAATATTATACTTGGTCATTTATATATTGAGGAAAATTATCAAATATTACATATTAGTGAGTGGCATAAGTGAACCTATGCTTTCAGTATCTGGTGTGACCCCCCTGTGCAGCAATAACTGCAGCTAAACGTTTCCTGTAGCTGTTGACCATTCCAAAACATGAACTTTATTCTTCTGTAACCATTCTTTGGTAGAACGGCTTGTGTGCTTAGGGTCGTTGTGTTGCTGCATGACCCACCTTCTCTTGAGATTCAGTTCATGGACAGATGTCCTGACATTTTCCTTTAGAATTCTCTGATATCATTCAGAATTCATTGTTCCATCAATGATGGCAAGCCGTCCTGGCTCAGATGCAGCAAAACAGGCCCAAACCATGATACTACCACCGCCATGTTTCACAGATGGGACAAGATTCTTGTGCTGGAATGCATTGTTTTCCTTTCTACAAATATAACGCTTTTCTTTTCGTTTTTTTCCACAAAACCTTCTTCCAAATTCCTTCTTCTTCTGGCTTGTCCACGTGATCTTTAGCAAACTGCAGACGAGCAGCAATGTAGAGCAATTTGTAGAGCAGTGGCTTTCTCCTTGTAACCCTGCCATGCACACCATTGTTGTTCAGTGTTCTTCTGATGGTGGACTCATGAACATTAACATTAGCCAATGTGAGAGAGGCCTTCAGTTGCTTAGAAGTTACCCTGGGGTCCTTTGTGACCTCACCAACTATTACACGCCTTACTCTTGGAGTGATCTTTGTTGGTCGACCACTCCTGGGGAGGGTAACAATGGTCTTGAATTTCCTCCATTTGTACACAATTGGTCTGACTGTGGATTGGTGGAGTCCAAACTCTTTAGAGATGGTTTTGTAACCTTTTCCAGCCTGATGAACATCAAAAACTCTTTTTCTGAGCTCCCTCAGAAATCTCCTTTGTTTGTACCATGATACACTTCCACAAACATGTGTTGTGAAGAGCAGACTTTGATAGATCCCTGTTCTTTAAATAAAACAGGTGCCCACTCACACCTGATTGTCATCCCATTGATTGAAAACACCTGACTCTAATTTCATCTTCAAATTAACTGCTAATCCTAGAGGTTCACATACTTTTGCCACTCACTAATATGTAATATTGGATCATTTTCCTCCATATATAAATGACTAAGTATAATATTTTTGTCTCATTTGTGTAACTGGGTTCTCTATCTATACTTTTAGGACTTGTGTGAAAATCTGATGATGTTTTAGGTCGTATTTATGCAGAAAAATAGAAAATTCTAAAGGGATCACAAACATTCAAGCACCACTGTAGATATACTAATATGCATTGATACAAAATACAATAAGATACAATAAGAAGAAATACAATTCTACAGTAAGTAGATATTTCTGATATTTTGCTTGATTTACTTTGGTTATTAATTGAACTATTTCTTCTGCTTTTATAACTCTACTTAAAGCTCAAAATATGTTATTGTAAAGCTAACGTAGCAGACTCTGAGATTAGACCAGTTACACATATTTAATGACTGGCTGTTAAGACATTTTCCTGTTTATTGCAAACCCACCCGAAAAGTTGTAGGAACTACTCTGACAATGGCATTTTTAAACCACTTATTGACATATTGATGAATCATTCTGTAGCCTAATGTCCTTCTGAATTGGAATGAACATGCAACAACTCATTTCATGTATATTTTATTTTTCAATAAAGAAATAAAGACGTGAGATATGACTCAAGGCAGCATAATGTAATACGTTTTTATATTCACTTAAATCAATTCGGGATTGCAGGGACCCTGGGCCTAACTGACAGCACAGAGCACAAGATGGGAATCAAGCCTAAACAGCATGCCAATCCTTTGCAACACACCCACACACACTCTAGAGTGGCACAGTGGTGCAAGTGGTTAGCCGCACAGCACCAGAGATCCCCTGTTTGATGCTGACCACAGGCTCCACCTGTGTGGAGTTTGCATTACTTCCCTGTGTAAGACCTGTTGGGTTAATTGGTCACTAAACTGCCCCAGTGTGAGTCTGACTGGTATTGACTTAATCTTGCTCCTGATTAAATAATCTAACACTAAATAAATCAGTCCAATCCACACACACTGCATATAAATAAGTTGGCTTATAAGGAAACAAGCTTTTCAGTGAGTTACACTACTGGGTGTTTGGACAGCAGGTTTGTTTTACTATTATACTTTTCTTGGCTTAAAAAGGGCTATAAAGGTTCTGTAAATAAATATAAAGAATGAATTAGCATGATAGTAAATAGATTAGTTTATTAGTCACTTTATAGACAGGTATGTAATCAGAACATCAGTTGCACAAAAAATAAAATAAAATTTCTGGCCTACAGCCAGTATATTCCCGGTTAGGCTCCAGACCGTACCCTGCAATCCTGACCAGGATAATAAGAGGATGCTTTACTTTTAAGTTACAGATTATTCTTACCCAGCGCTTTTGCACAATACTTGATGATGTCATGACTTATGTTAAATATGAAAGAGCTTAACTTTTTTCAGGTAATTAAGCAGGATACAAGTGATCAGGTGTACAAAACATGAACATAGACCCATTTATATTTATTATTTATCCAAATTTAATTTTTTTGTTTTCCAAAAGTCATATGCAGAACAAAATGTAGCCTACTATTAGTAGTTTTGGAAAAATGTTTCTACAGTGGGGCAAAAAGTATTTAGTCAGCCAGTGATTGTGCCCTCGTTACCTGTATTAATGGCACCTGTTTGACCTCGTTATCTGTATAAAAGACACCTGTCCACAGCCTCAAACAGTCAGACTCCAAACTCAACCATGGCCAAGACCAAAGAACTGTTGAAGGACACCAGGAAGAAAATTGTAGACCTGCACCAGGCTGGGAAGAGTGAATCTACAATAGGCAAGCAGGTTGGTGTGGATAAATCAACTGTAAGAGCCATTGAAGAAAATGGAAGACATACAAGACCATTGATAATCTCCTTGATCTGGGGCTCCACGCAAGATCGTATCCCGTGGGTCAAAATGATCATGAGAACGGTGAGCAAAAATCCCAGAACTACACGGAGGGACCTGATGAATGACCTGCAGAGAGCTGGGACCAAAGTAACAAAGGCTACCATCAGTAACACACTACGCCGAGAGGGACTCAGATCCTGCAGTGCCAGGCGTGCCCCCCTGCTTAAGCCAGTACATGTCCAGGCCCATCTGAAGTTTACCAGAGAGCATATGGATAATCCAGAGG